>CANNZV010002139.1:0-41523 GCA_947561585.1 Caprella mutica
CTCCAGTCTCCGAGAAATGTGAGTTTGTTTCTTAATGTTGTAATTATTACTCTGATAATCGCATAACATTTTATATTGTACATATATACTTTTTATATGATTTAAAAGTTTTTAATAATTTTGTATTAAAGTACGAAGTACTAATATGATGCTATATGTTCGGTGCTCGTCACTCAAGTATTTTTGTTATGCGCCATCAGCCGATCTGATCATCGATTGATGGTTGTTCTAATGATGGATCCAAAGGTGGCACAGCGCGATCGATCGATAGTGTAGATCTTCCATTTTAACAATTTGCAATCGTTCAGAATATGATAAATATGTGTATTACATCTTGTTAGAAAATGTGAAAAATTGTACCATATGACCAGAAGGCGAAGAAAATTTTGTACAATATTTTTCTTCTGACTTGTACTTAGGGAATTGGAACGTATATTATATCTTATTGATTATATAAAATTAAATCCATATATAAGTAGCAAGTAATCGGTACTCTTAGGTTTACAATAATTTCAGTGATAATTTGATGAGTTTCCTCAATTCTCATGACTTAGTAAGTTTGACTGTTAACTGTGCCTCCTTTAAAAAAAATCGTGTGACAATTCGTACTTGTTTAATAGTTTTTTGTTATATCACAGAATGATAGAAATTAGAAAAATGAGTGTCTCAAGTTTCATTATCATATTGATAATTCAGAGTAAATACCTTACCCTTACTTCAACCATATCTTGTCAATTTCATGGTAGATAGAAATTATAAGTATTACTGTTACATTTTCACCATTAGAATTATTTTGTTGATACCATTTAGTATATCTATATTTGATGTACCTCATCTTAACCCCTTCTCCATCAGTTCCTCCACTCAAATTCTATTTGAATTTGTATCATATTCTATAATCTATATCAATAAAGATTGCATTAATAAATCTAATGGGGACTAATACTGAAACTTATTTTAGTAATAATTCTTTTGAATTTAATTTCTGTAGGAATTTAACCTCTGCTTCGGAACCGAAGGCCATATCGCTGACATAAAAAGGAAATTAAATACAAGGGACTGGAAGAAGCAGTCAGAAAGGAAAGTGGCTTCATGAGCTAAGTACGTCATCTAACTTCAACGGTGACAATGCTCATGGATGCACAAAAGCTACACCATAAATGACGTCACTTATTAAGGAATGTGACGAAACGGGACACAAGCAACAGTGGCTGTACTCACGGATAGAAGAGAAAAATGAAGAATTGATAGTAAATGAAGTCTACGAGTCTACCTAACACAAAAATCTAAGACCTCGTAGTTGAAGAGCATAACCCTAGCGCTATCCTCTAAAATTCCAAGTAGCGTTAACAAAATTATAAATAAGGTAAAAAAAATGAAAAAGACAATTCATAATCCAAATTACAACATTTCGGGGCACAAGTGACGCCACCTCTCTTTTCTTCCATTGACCAGACAGCTTCGGAATATCAATCCAAACTTCCAAAGTATAAGAATGTACACCATATGTTTTGAATTTCAACTAGGTAGGTACACTCAATCCAATACAAATCTTCGTGTATTAAGGTATGAAATATGATAAACTATAGAAAGGTTTATAAACTGGACGAAGTAACTTATAGCTTAAACTAGGACAGAGCATGCAATTTTTGTTAATAGAATTCAAATTGAAAATCAAAAGAAAGAATGTAGTGTACAATCTATTTCTACAGCATTTTATTTATAGTGTTTCGTACAATTGTTGCACACAGAGTATTAACAACTCTAAAAGCATATAAATTGTCTTATACTGAACTGAATTTTATACGGTTTCGCAGATAAATAATCCTAGACGACTAGACCTTAGTTCTATAATATGCAATAAACTCATACTTTTTCCGGAACCTTGAGAGAACCTTTGAAGGTCATAAAAATCTGGAACAAAATTGCATGGAGCTAATGTATTTAAAACTAGATTACATGCACTCGGTAGAGCGCATACCTTCGCCGCCGCTTTGACCCGTTCCCTCCCAAAAACTAACAAACTAGTAACTGGATAATGACCAATCGTCCCACCAAGTATTATATTACATGGTTGAATATTTTTTGAGTTATTGAGTTATAAATGACCTTGATCTTGATCTTTGTCCAGATTGCTCCCAAATTTCTACCAGATGGTTTCTGGACATTGACCATTCGTCTCATCAAATTTCAGACAATTGGGTCGAACACTTTTTGAGTTATTGAGTTATAAATGGCCTTTGACCAGATCACTGCCAAATCTGACAAAATGGTTCATGGATATTGACCAATCGTCCCACTAAGCTTCATGCAATATGGTTCAATACTTTTTGAGTTATAAATGACCGTGACCTTGACCTTCGACCGGGTCGCTCCAAAAATTTTTCCTGAAAGTCACTGGACATTGACCAATTGTTTCACCAAATTCCAGGCAATTTAGTTGAACACTTTTTCAGTTATGCGAATAACAAGATGATAAATAAATGAATGCCGACTAAAATAAGACCTTCCTCAAATTTGCGAGGTTAAAAATTGATACATATTTATTCATTTGAAGTCATTAATTTATAAATAGCTATAGTGCAATACAATTTTAAGGAATCCACGAAACCTCAATTTCTAGATTTAGAAAAATAATTATGAAAGTAGAATAATTATATTCATCATATTTTTCATTCAAAAACGTCTAATTTACAATTTTAAAACAGCTTATTTTTGCCTAATGCGTTGCATTTCTAAATAGTAACCATTATGAGTAGTTAAAATGAATGTTTTAGTAGATATCAATTCAAGTATTATTCAGTTTTTGTGCGTACATTTCACATAACAGCCTGGTCGATTAATTGATTTTATGGTCGGTAAACGATACCTGGTCGAAATATTGAATTTATAAATGAACATTGGTCGATAAATCGATATACTTCAGAAAATACATGATCTCAAAAAATGATGTTTAGTTCAAAAACCAATATAGCTAGAAACTTTCTGTTCGCAAATAAAGAAAGTACAAATCAATGGTAACACTCGAGTACATCTATCATTGTAGTGAGAGTACTTGTTTTCAAATAAATTGGAAATTAGGAGAAGGTGTGTTATTTGGTCGGTGATGCGATTCTTACCCTAATGATTATGTACCTAATTTCTATTTAGATAGTTATCCATGATACTTTCACTCTTATATCGATAGGTATCCATGATACCTCCAGGTATCATGGATAGTACCAATCGAAATAACGAGTTAAAATAGGTAGGTATATAGGTTTATATTTCTATGATCGAAAATGTGGGAGCGTACAATAATTCAAACTACCTACTTCCAGTGATTTACGCTATTCCCAAGGTTTAAATACACTGTACATTGATAAAGTTTATTAATGTACAGCGTATTTAAATCTATGGAAGGGAATAGCGTAAATTACTGGAAGTAGGTACTTTGAATTATTGTATGGTTCCACATTTTCGATCACAGAAATATAAACCTATATACCTACCTATATTTAAGTATAAGAATAATGGTTAATCAAGTTATACAGTATACCTAATTTACACTAAATACCTTTCTATTATAAATACAGCTAAATGTTTGAATTTAAGATTTTCGGTTCTAGACATGTACCGGACAACTGTCTTGTATGCCTCTCTCTGATTGGTTGATATTTGGCCAATAGCGTTAAACATCTTCCTATTCATTGATGTGGCTGTTGGGTGTGGTTGTTCTATCCACAGAACATTGAATAAGAAGAATTGAAATAAGACAGTTAAAACAATGAACATTAGCTATTAAGTGATTAATAGATTTAAGTGAATGGTGTGAAAAGAAGATAGTGGTGCAATAGAGAAGCTGGCAAGGTTGTGCTAAGTGAAATTCAGGGGACCAGGATGAGTTCCCTGGCACGGACGCCCACAAAGAAAGATAAGAAAAAGGAGCTGAAGGATGGAATGTGGCACGGGGAAGGATAGGAGGGGAAAGTTGCTATGATAATGGGTGGGGATCGGTGTTGCTGTTCAGAGCAAGGGCGGACTGTCTCAGGTTGAATTGGAGGAGGAGGTTTGTTGGAGGTGAGACAGTTTGTGGCGTGTGTGAGTTGGGGGAGGAGACGTTGGAACATTTTTTGGTTGAGTGTGTACCTAATTTCTATTTAGATAGTTATCCATGATACTTTCACTCTTATATCGATAGGTATCCATGCATCTATACCGTTAGTCCTGGGTGGCGTTGAGAAGCCTATACCCAACAAGATACTGGACTGGACTGGAGGAGGGGACGTGAGGAGATGCTGAAGGTGTGGGAGAACGTGGAAGTATGTGAAGAATGTAGAAAGAGAGTCAACAGTGGAGAAGATGGTATGGTATGTGACCTCTGCAAAAGATGGTTCCATGCGGAATGCGGGAAGCTTACTAAGAAAGAATATGAAATGCTGAGTAAAATGGACGAGAAGGTTAAATGGTACTGTGACAGATGCAGTGGTAAAGTGGACAAGCTAACAGAGGAAAATGGGAAGATCAAGAAAAGAATGGAAGAATGTGAGGAAGAGAACAGGAGTTTGAAAAAGGAGAATGAGATGCTGAAGAAAAGAGTGGAAGGAATTGAGGCTAGGGTTTGAAAACTGGAGGGAGACTGTAGGGGAAAAATGGAAGAAGAAATGAAGAAAATGAGCACTGAGATTGAAAATCAGATGAGTTTGGCTTTGGATGAAATGAAGAAAATATGGATGGGAAAGTTTGAAAATATGAAACAAGAAATGGAAGACGTGAAGAAAGAGATGAAAGACTTTGACGGAGAGAAGAGAGACGTGGTGATCAGACAGGAATTGGAGGGTATGAAGCAGGAGATAGTGAATAAAGGTGTAGAACAAGTAAAAAAGAATGCAGGAATGGAGGGAAGAAAGATGGAGGAGATTGGTATGAAGCTGGAAGAAATTGAAAGAGAGAGAAGGAAGAAGAATATAATTCTATTCAATGTGATAGAATCAACCAACAGTGAAGCAGAGGAGAGATACAGAGAGGATGAGGACAATTGTGGGAGAATATTTGTAGAGGAATTGGGAATGAAAGATCTCAAGATAGAAAAAGTAAGAAGATTAGGGATGAAGACAGAGAATAAGAGAAGACCCATGCTGGTAAAAATGGGTAATGAGGAGGAGAAAAGAGACATTCTCAAGAACGCAAGTAAGCTGAGACACTCAAAGAATTTAGAGAGGGTGTTCATATCATTACAAGAGATATGACTATGCAGGAAAGAGAAAAAGACAAGAAACTGAAGATGGAATTGAGGGAAAAGAGAAGCAAAGGTGGAGCAAGGTTCATCTGTCGTAAAATTAGTGAAACTTAAAACTGAAAACTAAGAGACATTCCCTCCGGGGTGGCTGAAAGGGGTAGACCTACTAAAATTCTTTTCCTTCTCTGTGGTGTTGCTGTTAATTTGAGGCTGGCGAAAAGGAATACAGCCAGTGACTTAGATGACGGCATGGCGAAGAGAGCAGAGCAAGTGGTTTAAACTTAATAACTTACCTCGAAGAAGACCGAAGAAATTAGTTTTCTAACATTGAGGTGAGTGTCTCTTAGTCATTTATTAATAGATATTCCTTGTTAGAACATAGTAATTTTACCATACATCATAAGAAGAGGAAGGGTGATTAGAGTGGAGGAAAATAATAATGATGAAGTGGTGGTTAATGAGGAAGATAAAGGAGAACGAGAAATAGCAGAAGAGATAGCAGCACAGGGAGGGCAGGATGGCCGAGATGAGGGCGAGAGGTTTGAAGCAGCTGGAGGTGGAGCTAAGCCAAAGAAAAGAAATTTTTGAAACCAAAGGGAGGAGTAAAGCTTGAGGAGAAACTGTGTCTGAAAGTAATAAATGTGCAGGGTCTTAGCAGGGTGAAAAGTGTAGAGCTGATGGATATGGTGGGTGAGAATATGATATTGTGCTTGACAGAGACTCAGAAGAAAGTGGATGATCTGAGGATTGGAGAGGAGTTGGTAGTAAAGCACAGTATGAGGGATCTGCAAGATAGGAGAGGTGGAGGACTGATGTGCATCTACAGGAAAGAAGATTTATTTATGGAGAAGAGAGAGACGAGGAGTAGAGATTTGTTGCATATGGAGGGAAAAGTTGGAGACGTGAATATGACCATAGTGATGTATACCTGAGGACTGGCAATGATGCAGAAGTGAGACAATACAATGAGAGAATCCTGGAAGAGATAGGACAAATTGAGGAGCGGGGCACAGCAGATGGACGAGAGGTGATTCTGGTGGGAGACTTCAATGGGCATCTGGGATACATTGGGTATCAGGAGGTAAATGAAACTGGAAAACTTGTCAATGAGTTCTTGGAGAGGCAGGGGTTGAGCCTATTGAACCTGGATGAGAGAGGTGAGGGTGTATACACGTGGGAGCGAGGTGAGCAGAGGAGTGTCATAGACTTTGTTGTTGCAAATGATCAGGCACAGCAACGATTCACCAGGATGATCATCGATGAGGAGAGAGAGGAAGTAGACTTCTCAGACCACTATATGATTACGGCCTACTTCAAAATTAAGAAACAGGTGAAGGTTAGACAGGGTGACGGATGGCATGAAAGAGAGTACTTCAGATATACAACTGAAAGAATAAGAAGATACAGGACACAGGTGGAGGAGAAATTGAGTGATGGACAGGACGGAAATTTGGAAGTTATTAATGACGTTATGAGGCAGGCAGCAAAGGAGAATCTACAAGTCAAGTATAGGCGAAAGGAAGGAGCAGAAGGAGGGAAGGAACAACCTTGGATAAATGAAGAAATAAGAAAAGGAATTAATGAAAGAAGGAGATTGCACAAGGTCCATAGGAGTTGGAGGATGGAGATTGGCAAACAGGAAGCATGGAACAGATATAAGCAGCATAAGATGAAGGTAGCATGTCTGATAAGAGAACAGATGCAAATATATGAGGACAAGATTGTAAGTGGGATCAGAAGAAATGGAAGGTGCGGAGGACTCTGGGAGAATATTAACAAGTTGAGAGGAAAAGAGATGCATAGGAAGGAATTCGCAATCTTCGGGGAGAGTGGAGAGCGGCTGGGAGAGGAAGACATGAAGAGGGAAATGAGCTTGTTCTGGGGAGGAGTTTACCGGAGACACCCAAATAGAATGGGAGAGATGTGGAATGAGGTGGAGAAGAGGAATTATAATGGTGAGCTCAGAAGAAGAAGAATCATGGAGGGAGAGGAAGGGGAAAGAGATAGACAGAGGACATTACCAAGGATCGTGGCAGACCCATACAGAAGAATGAAGGTGGCAGCAATCGATTTAAGCAAGGAGGACATTGGAAAGGCAATAAAGAAACTGAAGAATGGGAAAGCAGGAGGACTGGACGGCATGAAGGCGGAGATGTATAAGGTGATGGAGGAAAGTGATGTGGTACTGGGAAGATTGGAGGAAAGTTACAGGAGATTGATTGAGGAGGGAGACATCCCTGAAGGTTGGAAAACCACACGAACTGTAATGGTGCCAAAGATACGGAAACCAACCGTATCAGACATGAGACCCATTGCCATAACAGATGTCTCCAACAAGATACTGATGGGAGCCCTGAGAGATAAGATAGAGGGACATGTGTTTGAGAGCGGAATGAGGAGAGATGAACAGGCAGGATTCACGGCAGGGAGTAACATTGTGGACAACTTGTATGTGCTACATGAGTGTGTGCAGGAGGAAGGAGATGATGGTTGTTGTTGCAGTTGACTTCAAGAAGGCTTTTGACTCTGTTAGGAGAGAAACAATTCTGGAGGTGCTGAAGGAGTATAGGATACCAGGGGAGGTGCTGGAGGTTTTCAAGAGGGTGTACTTTGAAGATAAGACCATAGTGGAATTGGGTGAGGATAGGCATGTGGAGATAGAAGTGGAAAGCGGGATCAGACAGGGATGCACAGCATCAACACTTCTGTTCAAGTTGCTCACCTATAAGATGATAGAGGCACTGAGGAGACGGATTGAGGGGGTGAGGATTGGAGGAACACGTGTTGCATGCCTGTTCTATGCTGACGACGGATTGATACTGACGAGAGGCAGGAGAGGGAGTTGTGGAGCTGACTGAGGTTGCGGAGAGATATGGGCTGGAAATTAATGCAAGGAAGAGTCGATGCATGATCTTTAACTCAGATGAGGCAGTGGTAGAGGTAGAAGGGATAGCGGTTGTTGAGGAGATGAGGTATTTGGGTGTGAAGGTGCAAAGACAGAGGAATTTATTTAAAGGACAGAGAGAGCAGATGGTTACGACAGCAAAGGAGATGAGCATGCTCACTAGCAGTGTAATAGAGAAGAGCTGCCACAGAGTGTTGATTGGTAAGGGATATTGGAAGGGAGTGGTGTTGCCGAGAGTGCTGTATGGCTCGGAGGTGGTGAGAATGAGGGTGGAGGATGGAAGGGAGATTCAGAAGCAGGAGAATGCAGCCATGAGAAGAATGCTGGGAGCGCCAAAATGGGCCACAATAGCTGGAATGAGGGGTGAAGTTGGCATTAGCACAGTAAGGAGCAGGGTGGCCAGAGGAAGAATTCAGTATGCGAGAAGAGTGGAGCAGGGAGATAATAGGATGCTGCGGATGATCATGGGAAGCAGCAGAGAAGGCAGAAGAAGTGAGTGGTGGGAGGAGATTAGAAGGTGTTTGCAGTGGGCGATGGTGGGAGAGGAGGAGCTGAAGGAGATGAGCGGAAGTGAAGTGAAGAGAAGAGTGGTGGAGGCTGAATGGAGGATGGAGATGGAATCTAAGAGTAGTCTGAGGATATACAGGAGGTTTAAGCTGGAGATGAGAGAGGAGGACTATTGTAGGAGCTTGGAGGCGAGAATTTGGTTCGCTGCTAGAACCAACTGCATGAGACTTGGCGACAGAAGGTGGAGAGAGAGTAGGGAGTGCAGGCTGTGTGACTTTGAATTTGAGGACCAGCAGCACTTTGTACTCGATTGTGGCAGGCTGGAGGAAGTTAGGAGAGAGGCAGTGGAGCTACAGAGACCGAGAGTGATGGATAGAGAGGAGGTGATGGGATGTTTTCTGTTTGGAGAACAAGGTGAAGCGGAGAGGAGAGGTATAGTGCTGAGGATGTGGAGGGCGAGAGAGAGGATGATGAACGTGGAGGAATGAAGAGGTGGGATGACTGAAGCGGACGAATAAATGGAACATGAATCTGTGTTGCAGGAAGAAGAATGCAGACCTGACAGGAAAGGAGACCTCTGCAAATATACCTCATTGGACATTGGACAAGAAGCTCAGATCGAACGTGTACACATGGTGTACACAGTCGTAAAGTTTCAACCAATCACTTCCATTGATCGCTGATGTCACTATAAACACTCTCGAAAACAGTTTGAGCGTGCATTCTACCTCAGCTCATTATCTTTGCTGGGAGTCATATCTTCCTACCAAATTATGTACACGATTATCTATATTCTATAGCCCAGCTACTAAGCAATAATAAGCTTATCTTCTTTGCAACAAACACAAATTGACACCATTTCGGTTGTAATACGCATTCAAAATACGGACTCAAACAGAACTGGTGAAACGAAGCCTCTGATTGGCTGAGTGGTTCTAGTTTAAGTGACGTCACTGTAAACGCCACTCAAGAGTAATATAATGGGATCTACACTTCTTCTTCTATTCAATGTTCTGTGGTTCTATCGCTCAGAGAAAGGTTGTGTGCCGCTCCCAAAATTTTCTGTGACTTTTTGAAATACTCTTGTGCTGAGGTGAGGTGAACTGAGAGTGTAGCAAGGATGAGTGCTCTACAGCGGACACCGCTCAAAGGAAGGAAAGATGTGGAAGAGGAGAGGAAGTCAGGATGGGGAATTGCAGGTGGAGGTGATGGTGGTAAGGAGAAGGAGCTGGAAAAGGTTTGGGAGAACAAGGAGGAGAAAGGCAGAGAGATTTGTCCAAAGTGTAAACTAATGGTGAATAGTGGGGAGTGCGGGGTGATATGCGATCTGTGCAGGATGTGGTTGCATGCAAACTGTGAAGGAATGACAAAGGAGGAGTACGATATGATATATGAGATTGATGAGAAGGTGAGATGGTACTGTCAGGGATGTAATGTGAAGGTAGATGGGGTGATGGACCGAAATAAAATGCTGACAGACGAATACAAGAAGATGAAGAAAGTGATTAGTCAGTTTAGGGAGCAGATGGAGAAGATGAGCAAGGAATGTGGAGAGATGGTAAAAGTGGAGGTGAGTAAGACAAATCAGGAGATAGAGAAGAAAATGGAGCAAATGGTAAAGAGGTGGGAAGAAAGACTGAAATGAAAATGAAAGAGATGAGAAGAGAGATAGACTGATGGAGGAACTAAAGAAAATAAAAAAGGAACCAAACATGGAGAAAATAAAAGAGATTAGTAGAGATATAGACTGATGGAGGAACTAAAGAAAATGAAAAAGGAACCAAACATGGAGAAAATAAAAGAGATTAGTAGAGATATAGCAGAACTGAAGAAAAGGAAGGGAGAATCAAGCTTGGAAAAATGTGAGCTGGTACTGAGGAGAGACCTGGAGGAGGTGAAGAAAGAAATGGTAAATAGGAGAGTGGAAGAAATGAGAAAGGAGAAGAAAGAAGAGGAAAAGAAGATGGAGGTAATAGGAGTGAGGGTGGAGGAAATGGAAAAAGAGAGAAGAATATCATGATTTTCAACCTACGAGTCTGAAGAGAAGAAGATTAAACAAGAGGGTTAGATATGGAGGAGTGGAGGATAACAGGGAACAGAGGTGGATAGAGTACAGAGAACAAAAAGAAAAAGTAAGCAGAATGATCTGTGAGGAAATGAGAACATATGAGGAAAGGATAGCAGAAGAGATCAGAAATATGGGCAAAGGAAAGCAGATGTGGAAGATGATCAAGAAGCTGAAAGGAGAAAAAGCTCGGAAAGATGAAAAATTGAAGTTATACACAGAGGAGGGAGAAGAGTTAGAGGAGCAGAGGTATGAGGAACAAGTGAGGGTGTTTTGGCAGAGAATATACCAAATGCATGGAAATGAAATAGAGGAGGAGTGGGGAGAAGAAAAGATTGAGGAATATGAAGAGTCTGGAAGGAACAAGAAGGAGGGAAGAGGACCCAACTGAGATGTGGCTACCCCGAATTGGAGACCCTTTCTGGAATGTAAAAACAATGAAGTTTGAAGTAAGTGAGGAAAGCATCCGAAAGGTACTGATGGAACTTAGAAGTGGGAAGGCAGGCGGACTGGATGGTTTGAAACCAGAATTGTATAAGGTGTTGCAGGGAAGCGAAGTGGTGGTGGGACTGATGAGGGAAGGAATAGAGAGAATGCTGGAAGAAGGAGGAGAACCGGAAAGATGGAAGGAGTCGAGAACAGTTATGATAACGAAGAAGAGGAAACCAACTGTAGCTGATCTGAGGCCGATAGCGCTAACAGATGTGTCCTATAAGGTAGTGATGAAGATGGTGAAGGAGGGAATAGAGAAGCATGTGGAAGAGAACGAAATGGGAACAGGCAGGATTCACGAGCGGCGGGGAGATTTTGGACAATTTGATAGTACTGCAGGAGTGTGTTCGTCAAGCGTATAGAGGAGGGAAGCAGTTGGTGGTGGTGGTGGCAGTTGACTTTAGCAAGGCATATGACTCAATAAGGAGAGAGAAGGTGGTGGAGGTGTTGAAGGATATGAAGGTGCCAGTGAAAGTGATAGATATGATAAAGAGAGGATATGTGGGAGATAGAACGAGGATGGAGATAGGTGGAAGAGATTTGATGATGGAAATAGATAGTGGAATCAGGCAGGGATGCACGGCATCACCACTGATCTTCAAGTTGATCACCTACAAAATCATTGAAGAACTGAAGAGAAGAACAGGAGGGGTGATGGTGGGGGGAATGAAGGTGAGCTCTTTGTTTTTTGCAGATGATGGAATGCTGTTGGCGAGAGGAACAGAGGAGGCGGGATGGGCTGTGAGGGTTTTGAAGGAGGCGGCAGGAAGGTACGGTTTAAACATGAATATGGAGAAAAGCAAATGTATGGTTTTCAATATGAAAGGGGGAGAGGAGGTTCAGGAGATAGAGGGCATGGAGGTAGTTAAGGAAGTAAAATATTTGGGAGTAATGATGGAGAATAAATGTAATATGTATGAGGGGCAAAGGAGGAGGATGATTGAGAAGGGAAAGAGGATGAGTAATCTGACCTACTCAGTCATAGAGAAAAGTTGTCATAGGGTGGTGGTGAGAAAGGTGTACTGGAAGTCGGTAGTGCTAGCGAGTGTGCTGTACGGAGCAGAAGTTGTGGATGTGAGGAAGGAAGACGTGGAGAAGATGCAGAGTCAAGAAAATGTAGCGATGAGGAGGATCTTGGCAGCAACGAGATATGCATCTGTGGCAGCAATGAGAGGAGAGATTGGCATAGGAACGATGAAGAGCAGGTTGGTGAGAGGCAGATTGCAGTATGTGAGGAGGAAGTTGCAAGGAGAGAATAGACTGGTGAAAGGGGTGATGAATAGCATGAGGAGGAATGGAGTGGGATGGTGGAAGAGGACCAGGAAATATATGGAATGGGCTGGAGAGGATGAGTGGGCATGAGGTGAGGAGAAGAGTAGCGGAGAGGGTGGAGAGAGAATGGATTGAGGAGATTGGCGAGAAGAACAAGAGGGAGATGAAAGAGGAGGACTATGGTGGAGGAGAGAGGGACAGGTTATGGTTCAGAGCTAGAACAAACTGTTTGTGGCTGGGAGACAGGAGGAGAGAGAGGGATGAGGAGAGGTGCTTGATATGTGGAGGGAGAGGGACAGAAGACCTAGTGCATTTTGTGTTGGAGTGTGGGGAGCTGGAGGAGGAGAGGATGGAGGTGTTGGAGCTGCAGAGACCAAGGGTGGAGCAGAGACAGACTGTGTTGGGAGAGTTTCTGTTCGGAGAGGAGGGGAGAAGAGAGAAAAGCGAAGTGATGATGAAGATGTGGAGGAAGAGAAGACAAATTGAGAGAAGAATAGATGACTGAGGCAGATGAAGAGGATGAGTGATGCAGATGAAGCCGATGGAAAGGCACATTCAAAAAATCCTGACTGACTGGTCTGTACTCTGTGGTGTAATAGTAGTATAGTACGAGATATTAGTAAGTCTGATTTAATTTTACGACCAAGATTATTGGTTAATATTTACGAAACGACAATTTATTTTATTTTTAACGATGGTTTAAAATTAAACAAAAAAATAAACGACGTTCTCTATGTACTGATGAGAACCCCCGTGTGTTCCTGAATAAGTTTATTCCATCGTCATCTAGACCTAGTACTCTACCCAGTATTTTATCATTTTCTGTGCAAATAATCCTTAATTTCCTCCTATATTTTAGGTACATGTATTTTACATAAAACAGAAGCCAAAATAGAGGATTTCTTGGAGAATGGAAAACACTTAACCAGTTCTTGCAGTCTGGTCAGTGGTCATCTACCAGTCTGCAAAGCATGCACAATCAGTCTCCAGATATTTAATTTTTGGGGCAATTTCTCTCCAAAGATTTTCCAATTTCTCTCCAAAATGGCCAAAAATCTCCAGATCCACTAATTACATGTAAACATAGGAATTAATTAGAAAATTGTTGCCGGATAATTCAGGAGACTAATTTCAAGGCCTCAACTGTTGCCGAATAAACTCCACAACATCTACCTAGCTTTTGCAGTAGATTTAAATTTGAATGTTTTGTTCATTAAAATGTTTTTATTTTATTTCTAACCCTCATCATCTCCAGTGTGCAGAAACTGGCAAAGTGTTCGTAGAGATATCTTATTCTGTTTGTAGCAAAATTAATGTAAATATAGAGATTAATTCAGAAGTGTTCATAGCAAAATTATTGTAAATATAGGAATTAATTCAAAATTGTTCAGAGAGAAAATCCCATATTCTGCAGACTGGCATCATCTCATGTTCACATTTTTTAATATAGGCTATAGCCTATATATATGATTATCACACTGCAGGAACTGCCGAACTGGTAAAGTGTTCTCCTAGAACCATGTTTTAAAGTGTGGCAGGAAAGTCGCCCGTCTAGTGAGAAAATGAATCCAGGTTGCCACATTTAACCAGTCTGCAGAATCCATGTTTTAAAGTATGGACAAAGTCGCCAGTATATTGATGACTTTTGAGGGGTTAAATAAGTTGAAAAACATGTAAATTACAAGTAAATCAATCCCAAAATAATCTCAAGAGATGCACTATTGCACATGCCTCAGAAATGAAGCATAATGATGTTTCCAAGTGTAAAAACTTCACAGAAAGTCGAATTTCTCCTTTAAAGTATCCTAAATGTGGCGACCTGTCTCCATTTTCTCACTAAACTGGCGACTTCCCTGCCACACTTCACTTGAAAACATGGTGCAGAATATGGAACATTTTTCCAAAACTCTACGGGAGTTTATGAATGAATTTTAGAAATTGGACATCTCTGCGGGAGATCTTGGAATTAATTCCTATGTTACCATTAATTAAGCTGCGGGAGATTTTGAATTAATTCCTATGTTACCAATAATTTAGCTGCGGGAGATTCTGAATCTACTACTGAGATTCAGAGAGAACTATCTTTTAAATTAAAATATCTGCGGGAGAAGAGGCACATTCTGCAGACTGGACATTTAAGATACTTTAAAGGAGAAATTTGGCTTCCTGGTGAAGATTTTACACTTGGAAACATCCTTATGCTTCATGCATGATGCATGCGTTTCTCTTGAGACTATTTTAGGAGTGATTTACTTGTTATTTACCGGCTTTCCAACTTATTTAACCCATCAAAAGTTGCCAATATACTGGCGACTTTGTCCATACTTTGAAACATGGTCCTAGAAATCCTCTATTTTGCCTTCTGTTCTCAGTAAAATACATGAAGTAATCGTAATGTACAAGTCTGTATTTCATGGTAAATTCCACAGATATGTCGGTGTAATTTTTACCCTTTGAAAATATTATTCTAGCAAAGTCAGTGGATTTTTAGCTATTTATTCCTATGTTACCATTAATTTTCGGTGAAAATATTGAGAAAATGTTGGTGGATCAGCAAAATTATTGGAAATTGTTGTTGGATTTTTTCAGCTTTTTGGAAACTCCGTGGGATTTTGAGCACTAAATACAGACTGGGTAATGTAGCTTAAGGATTGTTCGCACAAAAAATGTTAAAAAATGTCCCAAATTCTGCAGACTGCTGGCAGGCTAGAGAATATCTTTGAGAACACTTTACCAGTTCCTGCAGACTGGTAATATAATGTTTATATGATTTATATCAAGGTAGCTACGTAGGAACACCGGAACGGACCAAAATGAAGGCAAATATGTTTATTAAGAGTACTAATTGCATCATCTTAAATGCCCAGCAGCTCAGGGAGCTTATATATTGCCAAAGAACACCTGAATGGACTGAAACGGAATCAAATACTGTCAGATTACTGTTAACATCATTTTAAATTCTCACAGCTCATGGAGCTTATATATTGCAGAAGAATACTTAAATTAACATATAAAGAGGTTAATCAAGAAAAACGTTAGTTATTACAAGTATACAACCAGCGTTATTTCAGATAATTGTATACAAGATTCCGGGGTTTTAGAAACAACATACTGAAAGTCTTTCCCATTGCATGATACTTGTACTGGTTGTGCCTGTCTATTCCTATCTGTTAATTATTGATAATCTGTTTTTTTTCTATCGGTCTATTACTATCCGTTAATTATTATGTCTATTCTTATATCAGTTATATGTTCATTCTCATATGTCTATTCCTATCTGTTAACTTTTCTGTCTATTCCTATTCGTTAATTATTATCTCTCTCTCTTCCTATCCGTTAGGCCTTAATTATTATGCGTCTATTCTCATCTGTTAATAATTAACTGATAGGAATAGACCAGACGTCAGACTCTTTTATTTTGGCTTCTGTTCTCAGTGAAATACATGTAAATATAGGAGGAAATTAAGGATTGTTCGCACAAAAAATGTTCCATGTTGTGCAGACTGGGGAATAGACTGATAATAATTGATGGATAGGAATAAACAGATAATAATTAACGGAAATGAATAAACAGATAATAATTAACGGATAGGAATAGACAGATAATAATTAACTGATAGTAATAGATAGATATTAATTAATGGGTAAAAATAATCATTATAATTAACGGATAAGAATAAACTGATAAAAATAGAAAGACACAACCAGTACACATATGCAATGGGGAAGACTATAAGTATGTTGTTTCTAAAACCTCGGAATCTTGTAAACGATTATCTGAAATGACGCTGGCTGTAATAAGTATGTTTTTCTTAATTAACATCTTTATATGTTGATGCAAGTATTCTTTTGCAAAATATAACCTCCATGAGCATTTAAAATGATGCAAACAGTACTCTAACATACATATTTGCCTCCGTTTTGTTCCGTTCTAGAGTTTCTACGCACCGATTATATCAAGTCATATTTTAATATTTTGTTTCTTTTTCTATAGGTAGCAGGTAGCTACTAATTTTCTAATAAAGAGGCTTGTATTCAACGTCTATCAGAGGCATGTTACGGTTTGTTACCCAAAGGCCAATCTGGCCAAAGATATTTTTATTACTTTCTTGTTCCCTTGTAAATTCAGAATTTCAGTTTAGACGATTCCAGGTCAAATGGTTCATCTTCTGAGGAACTACTAACCTTTAGAAATTAGGTGGGCTAAGGTGGCATCATCCCAGTCTGCAAAAGATGCATGAAGTTGTGAAATTTATCCGGCGACTGTTGAGGCCTTGAAATTAGTCTCCTGAATTATCTGGTGACTATTTTCTATTTAATTCCTATGTTTACATGTTATTATTGGAGACATTTTTATAGAATTCTGGTCATTTTGGAGACAGATTTGAAAAATGGAGAGTATTTTGAGATTTTTGGCCATTTTGGAGAGAGATTTTAAAATCTTTGGAGAAAAATTGCCCAAAAATTAAATATCTGTAGATAGATTTTGCAGACTGGGCATCATCCACCCTTGATAAAAACCATCTTCTGCCAGCGTCCGTTCCGGGCAATTTGCCGATAGGCTCAGTTCCCTTAGACCTTAACCAGTCTGCAAAGCGGGTTCATGTCGCCAAAGAATTTTTTTTGCAAGATCAGAGACATATTCCTAATTAATTCCTATGTTTACATGTTATTATTGAAGACATATTATAGAATTCTGGTCATTTTGGAGACAGATTTGAAAATGAA
The DNA here is from genome assembly GCA_947561585.1 of Caprella mutica. Lineage (NCBI taxonomy): Eukaryota > Metazoa > Arthropoda > Malacostraca > Amphipoda > Caprellidae > Caprella > Caprella mutica. The sequence goes on from CANNZV010002139.1 coordinate 17,188, forward strand.
AATCTCTGGAGACAAATTGTTCCCAAAATAAAATCTTGGAAACAGATTTAACACACTTTGCAGACTGCCCTGTTAAATTTCCAGTCTGCAGAATATGAGACGTTTTCTTTGCGAACAATCCTTAATTTCTCCTATATTAACATGTATTTATTATTTACTGAGATCAGAAGCCAAAATAGAGGATTTCTTGAAGAGCAGTTTTATCTTTTCTGCAGTCTGGCCCTTAATGCCTGTGGCTGCGTTAATACGGTAATACCTTCATTTTTATTTATTATGAAGTAAATACTACTATATATTGTTCCAACAGTCATGTGCATTGGTGTTTTTTAGGCTTAAGATCATGTGTTAGTGTTCCCTTAATAGCCTGAAGTATTTTCCATAGTGGCCCTCATTGTCATATTAAGTTAAACAATTTTGAACTAATGGACTTAGTTTAAGAACATGTAAGCAATGAGTGAGGGTGACTATTTTTGTCATTGCACGAAGGTTATTCTTAGAGCTAACTCTGTGACTTGACTTACTTAAATTGAGTTAATAAAAAAGGAAAAGAAATTATATTGGTAGACATTTTAATACAGGGTGTTTACACTTCTTCCTTATAAACTATTTGGAAATAGAACAACTCCAGTTACATTTTGATCTCATTGAAGTTTTCACTATTCGTTCTTCGGTTATTCATTGCATGGATAAGGCCCGCTTCATACTTGCATTTTTAACAGCGTGGAAAAAAGCTCTTCTTAAAATGTGTTCACACATGCGTTTTTTATCGCCGAAGTAAAAATTTAATTGATTTTTCCATCATCTAAACACATTAGAAGAAGCACTGGGAAGGTGGTATGAGTTAGATGGATTTGTGGTGAGGGGGAGGGAGAGACATAGGTTGATTAGAAAGGTAAGGACGGTAGAGGAGATGGGACTCTCAGATCATGAACCTAAGAGTATGATCATTAGAGTAAAAGCAAGAAAGTGGAGAGTGACAAGGGAGAAAAGAGTAAAGAGGATAAAATGGGAATGCTTGAGAGAGGATGAGGGGAAGAGAGAGGAGTATAGGGAGGCAACGAGGAGAAGGATGGGAGAAATGGAGACAGGGGAAGAGGAAAGAAGTATGAGATGGGATGATTTGGTAAGGGTGATGATAGAGTCTGCAATGGAGGTATGCAGAGAAGTGAGTGGTAGAATTGAGAATCCGTGGCTGGTGGGACATGAGGAGAGATTGAGAGCTGAGATAAGTGAAGGAGTAAGGAATAGAAATGAGAATGTTGAGCGTGCCTCTGCAATGAGAAGATTGAGGGTTAGGAGAGGGAATGCTAGATTGAGAGAATTGGAGAGAAGAGTGGAAGAGGCGAAGGACAGATTAAAGGAGGCAAGAGGACGGATGAGAAGATTTTTCAGACACAGGGAAAGAGAATGGTGGGAGGAAAAAATCAGGGAATGTGAGGAAGCATGTGCAAGTGGGAGGGTAGGTGATATGTACAGGATCTTGAAAGAAATAGGAAGGAAAAAATGGAAGAAGAGAGCGGGTGCAAGCATGAATATAACGGTGGAGAGCTTCAGAGAGCACTTCATGAGGGTGTCAGAGAACAGATACGAAGTAGAGCCTGAAGTAATAAGGGAAGTGATAGAGAAATCTAGGGACCTGAGACAAGATGACAGAGCAAGGGAAGCGAACGAGTTAGTAAATGAGGAGGTGAATGAAGAAGAGATACTTAGTGCAGTGAAAGAGATGAAGGATTCAGCGCCAGGGATGGATGGTGTGAGATTGAGGTACATTTGGGAGGCATGTGAAGAGGCTGTAGTAGAAATGGTGAAGTTCATGTTTGAAAGGAGAGCAAGTGTATGGAATGATTCTCTGAAGGTAGGTGTGATGTGTCCTTTATTTAAAAAGGGAGACAGGAGTCTGCCAGTGAACTATAGGGGTGTATGCCTGTTGGCAATGGGCAGTAGAATATTGGCTAGAGTGGTTTCGAAGAGATTAAGGTGGTGGGCGGAGTATTTGGAGCTGATGGACGAGAACCAGTGTGGATTTAGGAAGGGGAGATCGACTGCGGATGTAGCAAAGATTGTGGTGAGGATGTGTGGGATTACGGGAAGAGATGCGAGAGAGAAGGAGGAGGAGTGGATAACTATAACAATGCAGAGGAAAATATGAGGCCAGAAGCCAAGTTGTTAGACCTGGAGAAAGCTTATCCACGGGTAAGCAAGCCGGCGTTGTGGATGTTAATGGAGAGATATGGGATGGGAGGAAGGTACCTGGAGACTGTAATGGACCTTCATGAAACCACAGAGTATCGGATAAAAGGAAAAGAGGGGCTGAGTGAACCGTGGGCTCCAGCTAGGGGACTGAGAGAGGGCTGCTCTACCTCCCCTATCCTCTTCAACATATACCATCAGGCTGGGGAGGCCAGAGTGGCAAGGGTGGGGGAGGGTCGTGAAGTGGGGGTGGAGTGGAAGTGGGTGCCAGGAAGCACTTTAGCTGGTAATAGAAGCTGGGAGAGAGGAAGCTCTGAAGCTAAGAGTGTTAGAGTGAGTGAACTGCTGTTTGCAGATGACACAACTCTGGTGGGGGAGGGGGAGAACTAGGGGAGGGTGTGGCTGCGGTGAAGGGGGTAATGGAGAAGTTTGAGGAACAAAATAATGAAGCAAAAGAAGAACGTTTGGTGTTTGGAAGTGATGAAGGGGATGAGATAAGGATACTAGGTTCATGGGTGGGAGCGAAAAAGGATGGGGACATGAGGGTAAAGAGAACGGGAGGATTGTGGGCAAACGTTAAGCCGAGACTGATGGGAAGCAGAATGAGAAAGAGGTGGCAGGCGAGAGTAGTGGAGGCGTGTGTGTAGAGTGGGTTGCTTTTTGATAGTCAGGTAAGAACGTGGTGGAAGAAGGAGGTGAAGAGAATGCAGTCATGGATGGATAGGTGCTACAGATATGTGTGGAGCGACAGAAATGGGGAACCTTTGAGACAGATGCAGGAAAGAGGAATGAACATGCAGGATGTAAGGAATGTACTGGTGGGTAAGAGTGTGGCGTGGAAGATCGAGAAGAGGGTATTGGAAAGAATTGGACATGTAATGAGGATGGGGAATGACAGATTGGTAATGGCTGTGGTGTTGGGATGGTATGGGAGGCTAGAGGGCTCAGGAAAGGTAAAGGGTAGTAAAAGGAAGACTGTTCTTTATTGGAGAAGAATATTGAGAGAGGCAAGTATTAACTGCATGGATATAGAGAGATTAACGAGTGATAAAGGGGCATGGAAGAAATTAGTGAGGGAGAGAATGAATCATTTGGAAACTTGGGAGAGACAGAGGGCACATGGGTATAGATGGGGGGTGGGAGAGGAGGCGATAGAGAGAAATGTGAGGGAGAGTGAAAGTGGTTTAGTGTGTAGGTACAAAGGATGCATGAAAGTATGTAGGTCAAGACCAGGTTTGAGTATGCACGAAAAGAGGATGCACAGATCGGTGGAAGAGAGGGTGAGGTACGAATGTGGTATGAAATTATGCGAGACATAGGAGGGCGTGTGGGGGAGGGAAGGGGGGGGGTTATTACGTGGGAGCTAGGAAACAATGTGAGAGGTGTGGGGAGTGGCAATCCGTGGCCAATATGGCCCGACACCAGAGGACTGTCTGCCGAGTGTGGGACCCAGGAGGTGTGCCTGATCTAGGTCAGGGATGAATAAAGCATGATGATGATGATGGGGTAGAAGAAGTTAGTGATGAGGACTTAGATGAGACTGGCGATAAGCTTTTCGATTCCCTTTCAAAGGAATTTTCTTCTCCTGAAGTAACTGATCCACCTGCATCACTAAAAATTGCAAAACTCGTTGATATGATGTTAGGAATGAAAATTAATCCTAAAACTGCCAAGGAACGTTCTGTAAAATATCGTCCGGAGAACATAAATTTTCTTTCTGCTCCTAAAGTAAACAAGCAGGTGTGGTTAGGTTTGAAACCCAAAACTAGAGCTGTTGATAGTCAGTTGCAGGAAGTCCAAAAGGAATTCTTAACTGGTACCATACCTATTGTTAATGTAATTGGGAAATTGAATGATGCTAGGGAAGGAAATGGAGATCTTGATCTAGGACAATTAATCCAAACTCTCTGATGCTGTTGGTTCCTTATGGCCAAAGAGGAGGCTATCAGTCGATGTCGTTCAGGGGAAGAAACAAAGAAAAGATTCAGAGAGAGAAGTAGAGCCTGGAAAGCTGTCAAATAGGGTAAGTGAAAATGTTGGTGGGAGTATTAGAAACTCGTTAGAATTCTGGAAATCATTCACCAGCGATAACATAATTCATGATATTGTGAGTGGGGTTAAATTAGAATTCAATAGTCAGTTACCTGTTCAAAAATTCTTACCCTAACAAATTACTTGTAATTCCACAGAGTTCGATGCTATAACTAATGAACTGTGTGCAGATGAGTTTATATCGCATATTTTTACTAGGCCTAAAAGTGGAGGTAGAGTGCGTATAATCTTGAATTTAACTAATTTAAATGAGTTTATTGAGTATAAACATTTCAAAATGGAAACTTTTCCTGCAGCTCTTACTTTAATTGAAAGAGACTGTTACATGGGATCTGTAGATTTAAAAGATGCTTATTATTCTGTTCCAATTCAAGAAGAACATAGGAAATATCTTAGATTCTTTTGGGATGGCATTTTGTATACATGTCTTCCTAACGGGTTAGCTAGTGCACGGCGCACTTTTACTAAACTACTTAAGCCACTGTTTTCCCATCTCAGATGCATGGGATACTTGTCACTTTATTATTTGGATGATACTCTGTTGATAGGAGACACAGTTTCTAAATGTAAGAATAACATTGATGCGACGGTTTCTGTCCTGACTAGTGCTGGGTTTGTAGTAAATGTAGATAAGAGTATTATTTGTCCAACCCAAGAGATTGAATTCCTAGGATTAACTATCAATTCGACATCAATGACAGTTACTCTACCACTTGAAAAGATCACTGCTATTGAAATAAAAAGTGATTCTTTACTGAATTTGAATTTGAGTACTATTAGAGAGTTTGCCTCTTATATTGGGTTGATAGTTTCTACTTTCCCTGCAGTAAGATGTGGTCTTTTGTATTATAGGAACTTGGAAATTTGCAACATAAACTCTTTGAAATTAAGTTGTGGAGACTTTGATAGTTCTTTAGAAATAAATTCAGAAGCCAAGAATAAAATTTGTTGGTGGCTTAATAAAGTTTCTAGTTCATTCAAACATATCAAAGACAGTCATTATGATGTTATTGTCGATGTAGATGCCTCGTTAGAAGGATGGGGTTGCGTTTATAAAGGTAAACTACTGGAGGTAGATGGTCTTCTATTGAATGCTCTCCGCATATAAATGCATTAGAATCGAAAGCTATCTTGTTAGCTATCCAAAGTTTTTTCCGTGATGAGAAGGATATTCATATAAGAGTTCGTTCTGATATTATTACTGCGGTTACCTACCTTAATAAAATGGGTGGTACAAAGTCTATTGCTTGCAATAATATTATAAAAGAATTATGGCTTTATTGCATTAACAGAAATATTTGGATTTCAGCCAAACATTTACCTGGGGCTGATAATGTCATTGCTGACAAAGAAAGTCGAAAATTTAATGATGACATTGAGTGGACATTGAAAGATGTTTATTTTAAGTGGATAGAAAATCATTTTGAAGTTGCAGATGTAGATTCATTTGCTACTAGACTTAATGCAAAATATGAATGTTATGTTTCCTAATGCTTTTTGTAGAAGCTGGTATTCACTAAAATTTTATGCATTTCCCCCCTTTAGCCTTATATCTGCCTGTTTGACAAAAATCATTCAAGATCGAAGCGAGGGAGTTCTAGTTGTAGCACTGTGGACAGGACAAATTTGGTTTCCGAAATTGATAAAAATGCTAGTAGCTGCTCCACTATTATTCCCCAAAGACTCAATTGTTCCTGACACACAAAACAGAGCAGGACCATCCACTAAAGAAGTCATTGAGACTGATGGCATGTCTTGTATCAGGAAATTCTATGAAAGTCTAGGAATTTCGTCAGACGCTGCCTCCGTCATTATGTCATCCTGGAGAAAGAGCACAGCAACTCAATATGAAACTTATTTTAAAAAGTGGAATAATTTCTGTGATCGAAGGAAAGCTAATCCATTGTGTGCTTCCAAAATAACTGTTATTGAGTTTTTGTATGAGCTTTTTTTGCAGGATCACAGTTACAGTAGCCTGAATACTGCTAGGTCTGCTCTGTCGACAATTTTGTGGAATGATCATGGTTTGACGATTGGGAAGTTTCCATCGATCAAGCAATTTTTGAAAGGAGTGTTTGAAACTAGACCTCTTTTACCCAGATATAATTTAACCTGGGATGTAAATATTGTTCTGTGTTATTTGAAAACCTTTTTCCCGTTGGAAAGTGTTACTCATGCGCAATTGACGCATAAACTAGTTACGGTCTTAGCGTTAGTTACTGCTCAAAGAGCTCAAACTCTTTCATCATTTAATACCAAATACTTGGTAATTGATCACGAGAAGTGTCTTTTTTTACATTCGAGAAAATTTGAAAAATAGTAGTTCTCGAGTACCTGTGCCTATTATACCAGTTAAACGATTTGATGATCAGTCTCTCTGTCCAATATTTCATTTGAAAGAGTATTTGAAGCGTACTGAAGGAATTTGTCAGAGTGAAAGGTTATTTGTAAGCTGGAATAAACCTCATAAAGCAGTGTCTGTTGATTCGATAAGCAGATGGATCAAGAAAACCCTCTATGAATCTGGAATAGATACAGATATTTTACTGGGCATAGCTCAAGATCAGCTGCTGTTTCTGCTGCTAAATTAAATGGAACCGATCTTCAGACAATTCTGAAAACTGCAGGGTGGAGTAATTCTAAAATGTTTGCCAAATTCTATAATAAGCCAGTCCAATTTGATAGCTTCACTGAGAGTGAGCAAATAGCTCTGAAGTCTCAGTTTTCCTCTAACGAACCTTAGCAGACAGAGGATAATTGAAAGATTAAACGAGACTTACCTGTAAGGTGAAGTTTGATCTTGAATTATCCGATGTCTGCTGGTTCTTAGGGGGAAACTGAGAAGTGCCCAAGCATTCGTGGTGTAGTCAGTTTTTAGAGATAGAGGACAGCGAAATATTTCCAATTTTTCAGTTATTTCGCAATAGGGAGGGGATCTGCCAAGTCTGGGAGGGCAGTTTCCCCCTAAGAACCAGCAGACATCGGATAATTCAAGATCAAACTTCACCTTACAGGTAAGTCTCGTTTAATCTTTCAATTCTTCACTAATAATTGCAAATATCTACTTTAAAATGAGTTAAATGTGGTGACTTAGCTCAATTTTCTAATCAAACCGGCGACTTTTCCTGTTTCGTGCCACACTATGAAATATGGGTGAGATTAACTATCTCAAATTAAAATATCTTGAGAGTCAATGAGTCAGGAGACACATTATGCTGAGAGGTTGATTTGAATCCCTTTGTAATTTGTATACTGGTTCCATTTGACTTGAACTACCATCCATATTATAAAGTTGCGAATATATTATAATATTGGCAGCTTTTGAGGGGTGAAATTAGTTGAAAAACTGTGATTAGCTCAACTGTTAAATCAATCCAAATATTAAAGTATGGCTCATAAACTCTCCATTTGTCTCTCCAGCTCGCTCCAAAAATAACCAAATTTCTCTCCAAAATGATCAAACTATCATAAATTCTCTCCCAAAATAGTCAGTCAGGTTAATTTTGAATTCACCTTCTCATCGGCTCCATCATCCGTGGTCCTCACACATTTCATCTTTTATCTAAATTTGGCTCCTCTCCCTCCTTCCCTCTTCACCAAACAAGAACTCTCCCACCACAGTCTGCAACTCCAACGCCTCCCTCCTCTCCTCTGCTCCTCCAACTCTCCACAATCCAACACAAAATGCAACAGGTCTTCCAGTCCTTTCTCTCCACATATCAATCATCTCTCCTCATCCCTTTCTCTTCTCTTGTCTTCCAGCCACAAGCAGTTGGTTCTCATCTGAAACCATATCCTGTCCCTCTCTCCTCCGTTGTAGTCTTCCTCCCTCATCTCCTTACACTCCATATACAGCCAATGTGTGCTCCTCTCATTTATCTCCTCCATCCACTCTCTACTCTCTTTGCAATTCGTCTTTTCACTTCATTCTCTCTAGCTCATCCACCTCCAATTCAGCCCACTCCATATATTTCTGCGTTCTCTCCCACCATCTCTTCTCATGCCATTCAGAACTTCCTTCACCAATGCATTTTCTCCCTGCAACCTCTTCCTCACATTCTGCAATCTGCCTCACACCTTCCTACTCTTCATCTTTCCTATGCCTATCTCTCCTCTCATTGCCGCAACAGATGCACATCTCAGTACTGCCAAAATCCTCCTCCTTTTCTCCTCAGCGCTATGTTCTCCTGCCTCTGCAACTTTCCGAAATTTCTTCTCTCAAATCCACAATCTCTGCTCCATGTAGTTAAAGTTTTAAATCTATAGTTAGGTCACTCACCTCTGTGCGTTGTAGTTTCGTTTTTCCTAATACCACTACAGGCCGAAAACTACGAGTATGTGAATCTCTCCCACCAATCAGCAACAAAACAAATGAGTCAAACGAAGGACCGGTCCAAAACTACCTGACTAGACAACTTACGACCCTTCTCGAAGAAAACTCAAAAACCTTTATCAAAGAACCATTAACGTCTGCACAACAGCAACACACAACCTCACTTCACGAACGTCTGAAACTCACTGCGGTCGCCGGCTGCATTCGTATTCGATTCCACAGCTACATCCATATAAGACACTATCCAACTCCACAGTCTTCCAGTACACCTTTCCCACCACCACTCTATGACAGCTCCTCTTTATAACTGAATGCGTCATATTGCTCATTCTCTTTCCTATCTCTAACATCTTTCTCCTGTGTTCTTCATACACATTACACTTTTCATCTATCTTCATCTCCAAATACTTGATCCCCTTTACTACTTTCACACCTTCTATCTCTTTCACCTTCTCTCCTTCCATGTTGAATATCATACATTTACTCTTCTCCATATTCATCTCCAGTCCATACTTTCTTGCCTCCTCCTTCAAAATCCTCACAGTCCGTTTAGTTTCCTCCACACCTTTCGACAACAATATTTTCGAAAAAAACCTAATCTTTACCCCTTCCAGTCTCACTCCTCCTGCTGTCCTGATCTACTGCTCAATGATATTGTATGTGATGATCTTGAATATCAGAGGTGATGCCGTACATCCCTGTCTGATCCCGCTGTTCACCTCCATCATCAGATCTCTGTCTCCCACTTACACCCTTGTCCTATCTCTAACATACCCTTTCTTTATCAAATCTATAATATCCTCCGGCACCTTCAACTCCTTTAACACCTCCACTACCTTCTCCCTCCTTATTGAGTCGTACGCCTTTCTGAAGTTTACGACCACCACCAATTGTTCCTTTCCTTTGTAGGTCTTCCTTACATACTCCTGCAGAATCAACAGATTGTCTAATATTTTCCCTTCTATTGTGGACCTGGCTTGCTCCTACTTTGTCATTCCACTCTCTTACAGATTCTTTTCAATCCCCTCCTTCACCATTTTGTATGAGATGTCCGTCAGGGCTATAGGCCTTAGATCTGCTACTGTTGGTTTCTTCCTCTTCGGGATCATCACAGTTCTGGACTCTCTCCACCCATCAGGTTCTCCCCCCTCCGCTATTATTTTCTCAATTCCCTTCTTCAGTGCTCCGACTACTACATTTCTTCTCTCCAATACCTTGTACAATTCCAACTTCAAACCATTCAATCCTTCTGCCTTCCCACTCTTCAACTCCATCGCCACCCTCCTCATGTCCTCCTCTAATAACATATTAGGATTTTTAGCATAGGAGAAAAATATATATATCTCTCCATTTGCAATTGAAGAGCTCAAAATAAGTGTCATAGACTCGCCATTAAAATGTTGAGTAAGGACATGCTTTACTACCTGTAAATCACTAATAAATATCTGTAAAGGGTGCATAGTTTTAAGTAATTTAATTTTATATTCTTTTAATCCTAATGCATATGAAAAGGCTGCTAGATTTTAACCGATTGTCAATACAGCTCACCTTAAAACAAACTCCTTTGTCGTAGTCTCCATCCTGATCCCCAGACCACCTCCATTGCCTCCTCAACCCCTCTTCTTCTTTCACTCCATTTTCATGTTAACCACTAGCTATTAACATAGTAGGAGGTGAAACATCAGGTGCATGGTAGCAACCTTAGTAGTGAAATGACGAAATAGCAAGTTTATTAGTGGTTACTCACAGTATCCGAAGATTTATATTTTCACCCTCCTATCCAATTAGGAAAAATGAGCCATGTAACTGGATGTACCGCCTGTCGAAAGAAACTCAGGTGCGACATATAATTTTTGCTGGAGGACCGAATCAGATGATGCCATATGAACCGGTTGTCCAGCAACACTTTCAGATTAATTTAAATAGGATTTACTTAATTTGAATAGTCTATGATAAATATAAAAATACATATAATTAAGTGGAAAAGCTAAACAAGTGTTTATTTTTTCAATACTTTGTCTTTGTAAAGATTTGCAAATGGGGTGAATTCCTAGCTCACATCCGTATTTCGTTTAGGGAAACTAACTAGAAGCCATCCAAATACCCCCTTCCTCGTTCACATCCCTATTTCATTTTAAGAAGTGAACTAGGATTTAGGAAGGAGGTATTTGGGTGAATTATATTATTTTAATGTAGTGCAATCTTGAAAAGACAGTTAAATATCGTTCGTGTATATTTAAACAGCATAGACGTCATACATCCTAATTTATTTGTATTTCAATACAATGCTCTTAAATATGCTGAATTTCAATTTCAAATATTCCTTTTAGTATTATTTATGTAGGTAGTTAAGATACTAGATTTTCTGACAAAGTTAATTAAATTTAGAAAAATAAATTTTACTCTACCGAAAATGTATATATTCCTATATCATTACTCTGGGAAATATACAAATAACTCAAGTGATGAGGTTAATAGAAGGAGAAGGAGATAATTGTACTATTGCATTTTTTATTTGCTTCATATTGCAAGTGGACTTCAATGTAAATTTAATCTGGTTACACGACAAAAATACTTTATTTTCAAAGTAAGCAGTTACTAGATGTACTAAAAATGTTTGATAATACACGATTGTGTTGAAAGTATTTTTTTTAACATCAGGTGCCCACATTAATATTTTTCATAGAATAGAAAGGGTTGGTATATACTAGCTATATATTATTACCATTTTATATTCATTGGCCAAAGAATGAATCTAAATTCAAAACTACTCACAAATATCTGTTTAACACATTCATAGCCCAAGCTCATATGTTTATGTTTGTTGTTCATGGTAATTCAACCCATATCCTGTGTTTATAAACTGGCTCATAATGGAATAATGCGTCATGTTTTCTCAATTTTTTCATGGTGGTAAATTGAGGGCCTGAGCGAAGATGCCATGCCTGTATCATATGTCTGGAAGTGTGCTTTCGAACCATCCATCTTGTTCCCACGCTAAGCATGGAACAAGACAGAATTTCTGCTCCAGGCCACAAGCATATTAATATTTTTGAAGAAATAGCGAAAGCATAGAGAACTTAAGAACTCAATATGTTACAGATCTCTCTAAACTTTAATTAACAATACTCTAATGTTTTTATTCTTATTTTCAGATTAATTTTGAGTTTATAAAATGTTGAAGACGTGATTAAATCGCAAAATCTACAAGTTTAGGTTCAATTCACAACAAATTTATTAAGTTAATTCTGTTCATCAAAACTCTTCACTCAAACTAACTCTTTCATGCGAGGGATTAGAGATGGCTAAAAATATTTTCAACTCTCCACACAAATCCAGTGCCACCCGACTGCTGAAAATGCTTCCTGATGAAGATCTCCAGTCCCTCGTATCGACTGCTTCTCTGAGTCGCATTGATGTCTATAAAAAAAAAGGTAACAAATAAGAGGAGAGGGAGATCAACTATTTCAAATTAGATAACCATTTAAAATTTAAGATAGATTGAAATAATTTCTTAATTCAATAACTTCTCCACCAGGTTCAATCTTGCTATATATTTTATAATTCATGTATATTTTCTACAATAAAATTTAATAGCTTACATTTTAAATAGTAAATGTATATTTTATGTAGCAATATTTTAAAACAAATTTAATTTAATTTATAGTTGTGGAGCAATTGGAATATCACATTATTAGTCAAATCGGTAACATTGGTATTTTGTTTGCTCTTTGACTAATAATATTAAACTTGGAGGAAGATAATTTCTATTTTATTTGCAATCAAAGAATTTAATACAACTCTCCCAATGCTTTAAAGGAGAGAGTAATTTTGTTACACTATACTGTTATTGTGAACACCGTGATATTCCACCCACTATTGTGACTATAGGTACAGAGGCTGGCACTACTTCATTGTCTTAATTGTTACTCTAATATCAGAAGATGTGTACTAATAAATGAAATGAAGTTTTTAACAACAAACCTAGATAAATATAGAACTATTTGAAACAATGTCAATCAAGTAATGTAAGTAACCAAAGATGATTATTCTAAAGCTTATTAGCAATTACAATATTGCTTATTAGCCACACTTTATTCTGTCAACAACATTCAACACACACTGGGAGGACAGACCTCAGTGTTTTTTTGTGAAGATTGCTTTGTACCTTCCTACATTATGAGCTATAGTACCAAGGAATGAAACTTTTTCCAACATTGCAAACATAAGTATTGGGAGCGAATTATTAAAGAGGCAGTGAACTATTAGCACTTTTTGTAAAATATAAATAGCAATAATTAATTATAAAGCTATTTGTGAGGAAAAAATTAATAATATGCATGCCACTGTGAGTTTCACCACGTCTGCAGAAATGGCGCTGTGATCTGAATGTCTACTTAATCAGCTGTCTTTTAATAAAATTGAAACAATAACTGTACTCAAGCCTGAATATAGGTAAATGATTGAAATTAATTATTTAATATTGCTAAAGGAAATTAAAATATGGATAAAAACATGCAAACAAACAATGCGAAGTCTGCAAAACTCTGCCACAAGCTCTATCATTTATGCAACTGTGAATTTCCTTAAAGGTTACAGTTGAGAAATAATTATAAATATTATTTTGATCAGATTTAGTAAAGTAAGCTACAGTGGTACTAATCTACTGAAAAATTCCTGAGGTACGAACTTCTGAATTATGAACTCCCTCGGCTATGAACTGTCTTTACATTTCTTATGTAACTCTTTCAATGAAATCTTTTTATGGGTTAGTGATTTAAATACACTTCCTGGAATTGAAAGTAATTTAAACTATTGACTTTTACTTGCAGGTTGTTTTGTTTATAATTATATATTGCTGATAGCTTACATCTTCAGATATGTACAAATCCAAAGTTTGTAGTAGAGGAGCTCTACTCAATTATTCATGTCCATCTATCAATTTATCAACCTGACAGAAATGGACAGTTCAAATATTTATTGCCCCTTTAATTAACATTATCAAATCTAATTGTTTTTCATTTACATAGCAGAGATGAAAATAATTAAATCTTGCATCGTTATTAAACCAATTTGTTAAACTAACCACGAATTTGTTTGTATCAGAATCAAATGACTTTTCCCTAAAATACTACCTCCCCCACCAGAAGCAATCAATGCCATATTGGTTTCCTGCCCAGACCTCGATAAGTTCTTCAGTTTCCGCAAACTCACTTCCAAGGTGCTGTTGAACTTTGCTGTACAGGAGAAGTTAGTAATAGACGGGCAAGCAACCCGTCAAAAGCTTGTCAGCTTGTTAACCAGCAAATGGGTGAGTGCTGTGAACTATTTTTTAGCACTAAACTGTACCTTAAGTGTGGTATGCTTTTCAAAATGAGATTTGAACTATGAAATTTTATTTTTTTACTTTTTGCACATAGGTACTTAATTTCATGTCAAATCAATTGAAGGTTTAAAAAAATTATTGGTATTCTAGCTAACTACTCTATTGTCTATATCATTTATATTTTAAAACCATCTTCACATATAAGCAACCATCAGACATTATAAAGAGAATGCTCAGTGATGGATTAAATTTTAATTATGTTATGCATATAATAATGTTGTTTTATCCACAGGAGCAAGAGAACAAAGTCGCATCCACCTCTTCATCCAGTAGTAATATAGTGTCTCGTGCTACAACAGCTCCCGCTGTTATTAGTACGACTCAAATCCACAATATTACGGTCCAAGTTGTCAAAATTAAGTCAACAGATTTGGGTAGAGATTTCTGTGAGTGGTTCTACTCAATGATTAACAAGGTACTATTACCCCAATTACAAGGAGATACTCTCAGACCGGATATATTCTGTTCTAATGCTGAGGTGGAGGTGTTTTTAATAGATGGCATTAATACCTCCAGTCACAAGGCTAAAGGTAGTGAACAAGCTTACACTATTATCAATGGCATGTTGAAAGAACTTCAATTTCTATTCACTCCTAACTTGGACGGTGGTCTTCAAACTGTTAGAAACCAGTATGGAATGATTACGGTAATGTGTTGTGGGACTATTCACAAACACGATGCTTTCATTGGGATATTCGAGCAAGAGTTTGGACTTGTTCCGAATCCTGCTGATAAATCTTGGAAGATAGCAGGTATGAAAGTGAATTTGAAACAGGGCCACACTTACGGTGTTCCATCTTTACCGCCCATAGAAGCATTCGAAATATAGAGTGTTAATGGTATGATCTAATATTAGGTTAGCTTTCCCATGTTGCCTTCGTGGAATTTGTATTGAATTGCAGTAGACCAAAATACACATTGGCTAAAGTTCCCATCTGTGAAGTTTATCATTGTAAATAGAATTGACAATGGAGGTTTTTGTTGTGCATGAAGTCGTAGCAGCAACACTCTAAAATCATATATAAAACAATTGAAGAAGGTTAAATTGTAAAAACTGTCTATTAATTGATATAATAAAAATATGTTACAGATTTATCCAATGATTTGATTGTTCCTGGATATTGACTAATTGTCCCACCGAATGTCAGGCAATTTTCTTCAGTACTTTTAGAGGTATGTGAAGAACAGGATGATAAACAAATACCGCCTAAAACATTACATTCAGCATTTTGCGAAGGTAATAACTTGAATTGATTCATTACTGTTTTTTATAATTGCAATAAATATCAGTTGATGTTATGACGTCACTCACAGAATATACTTCCATTGTCCTTACTACATTTCCAATCTATTTATCACTATAAAACCTAGATGACAAGACAGAGACCTTTTGAAACAGAAATTTGCAAGAGTAATGTAAAAATATATTCGATTTTACTTAGCTACTGTTAGTTTTTTTAAGTTTAGTTATTTTTTTATATTTAAAGTTTATAAAAAATTCTTTATATTGCTAACTTACATTAATTATTAGATTAGCAACTCTATCGTGACCTTATGCAACATTTACATTTCTGGATAGTTATTTCTCTCGACTGTTAGTCTTAAAATAGTTTTAACGCTAGGGTTATGCTCTTCAACTACGAGGTCTTAGATTTTATGTTAAGTAGACTGGTATGCTTCATTTAGTATCACCTCTTCATTTTCCTCTTCCATCCGTGAGTGCAGTGTCCCATTGCTTGGTAAGTGACTGCATTCACAGAGTAGCTTTTTTGCATCCATTAGTATTGTCATCAATGGTGGAAATGACTTTATTCATGGACCCACTTTCTTTTCTGACTGCTTCATGGAGTCCCTTGTTTCATCCTTTTGACGCCAGCAATATGGCCTTTGGTTCCGAAGCAGATGGTTAACCCACTTCTAAATTATTGAAATTGTTAATAAAAATTAATCCATGATTATTTATGATAATGCTCACCACCCAATTTATTCTCAACAACTCCAGATAGTATAATAATGCTACACTAATTATAAATGGGAAAACTACCAAAATAATATCCTTTTACTAAGTAGGTAGCTACTAATAAGATTATTCATTAAAACTTAAGATAAAAAAAGTATCTATTTTTACTTGGAACTCCTTTTTATGTCAAATTTTTCAATAGATTTTATAATTGTTTATGCCGACTCGCAGCTGTATACTCAACCATCCAAATTTATTCTTCTCCAAATGTACAAAAACATACAATTGTTCATTATTTCAGTCCTCCACTTGTAGAATTACCTTCACATGAAATATATTGCTTTAGTAATTCCTGTTTATGATAGTTATGGACTTCTATTAGTCTCTGTCAGTTAGCCTTAATGCCATGTGATAATTAATTCCAAGTATGTTTGAACTTCATATCAAAGTTTATCCTCAAATATATACTTTCATTATTATCTGCGTTTTTTTAATATTTCTATTTATCCCTGAAATTAATAACCACAGAAATTAAAGAAAAACATTAATTTTGTTAGAAAATTGGAAAAAGTAGAGTAATTATTATTAGTGTCTTATTATTGAATTGGTTACATTGGACAATTAATTGCCTATCTTTTATGAATTTCTATTCTACTTTGGAAAATCCGAAATGTTTCACTTTAAGTGATTGAAACTTGATGACTAATCCTTCAGTGCATTTAATCCAGGACATTAAATAAGTAACATAACTAGGTAGGTGATATAATTTATTAAGTAGTGAACGGAGCACACTTACACAAAAAAGTACAACCAATTATTTAACAAAATTATTATTAATAAGTATACAAAACATAAACTATTACGAAATATTCCAAGCTAGCTTTCCCACATATTTTATAGTAAGATTGTGCTCATGGATGGTCTCTGAAGAAAAGCTACTTGGTGCTATCAAGTTCCCAACAATAACTAATATGCAGAACTGAAAAGCTACCAGAGGAAACTGAAGAGAGGACAGTAAAGTATTTCAACTAAGAGTTGTCAATTCTAATATTTCCTAAACTGTAAGTTGAAGTTAGTCAGAGCCAATAAAATAACTAGTGAAATAAGTTACTCTCGCATCACAAATTATGTCCTCTTAATGTTTGAATTATTGTCTAATACAGAATTAACGACGATCTTTACGTGTTCGAAAACTACATCTAATGGATAACTATGAATATATAATCATTTGACACAACAAATAACATGGGTATATTTACAAAATATATAATATTTTTGGAACTATAATAATCACTGCACATGTCAAAAGTAGAATTAATAGTTACCATCATATACATATAAAAGAAGAAATATCAAACAGATATTTAATACAGAGAATCCTAATAATTATCTACCATTTTCGAGATTATCAATTTAGGAGATAGCAGCTACCTAGCAGTAGCATTTATGATTCACAAATTAAAACTCTTTCCAAAAACAATATAATATTAAATGCGAGTGAGAATGAAAAACCTAAGTTATGTTTTGAGACAAGGAAATGGAACACATTGTTCATTTACTAAACATAAGATTAATTATGATGCTTCAATACAAAAGAGAACATCAGCTGAACAGATAGTTATATATTTAAAACACAAAAATGAACTTGCACATATGATCTACAATATATTATTGGTCATTAAAAATTAAAGAACAATAATTGATTGCAATGAAACGAGATATAGATTATAGACAGCTATGATAGAAATATTTTAGATATATAAAAATATAGAGAATTAATGAAAATAGCTACAATAGAAGAGTTCAATAGATAGCTTCAAAAGAATGGTTATTTTATATATCTATAAGAGAAACTATAGATAGGAATAATAATTTTGAAACTACATAATGTTTCTAGTTAGTAATCCAATCGTCTGACGCGTACTTTCTGCTTGTAGTGATACTCCTTTAGATAGTTCTTGAGTACTCGAGGCAGTTCCAACTGACTGATTCCATTGTAAGAAGAAGAGGAGCAGATAGTAGCGCGGCACAAGTGCTGGAGAGGGAAGGGGAAAGATCTAGGCAAGGGGTTGGTGAGCATAGGTTCAAAAAACATGCAACAAGAGGGGTCCTTGTAGTGCTCAATGAGGCCACATACAGTGCCTGAAGCGAATACCCCGGGATCAAGAGAGTCGAAACTGAATTTGTGGTTTAACTGCTCAATGCGGGCATGAAGTGACTTGCCATAACGTCTGAATGACACTGAGAACAGGTACTCATCTTGCGCTGAGTCTCTGAGCAGAAAGGTTCCCTCCGGTCTATTGTCGAGTAGAGCTTCTGCTTCATACCTGTCCATTTTGCCCCAATAGAAACTGCAGTTAGTGACTTGTAACAGGTCAGGCACCAGGCAGTGAATGTAGTCCACTTGAGTGTGAATACCCTGACTCAATGAGGTGTTTTCTCTGAGCTCTCCGGTAGGATGATTGTGAACACTGAACCTGTCTGATTGAAGAGAACCATTGCCCAAAATACTGAGTCTCAACGATCGCTCAAGAAGTAAATGCAGTTCTAGCACTGAATTGTAAGCAAAAGGTAGAGGAACACTACTAGTCACACTAGGAGCACTAATATTAGATGATCCTACTATCGGTTGATTGAGAAAATCTTCATCACTAGATGTGCTACTACTGTCACAAACAACTGCTTCTTTATCACTGGTGATAGGTCTGGGTAACGATGTCGATTTCTCTTCATCTATTTGCTGAGGCTTTAACTCAATATTAGGAGTTTCTTCTTGGGAATTACTTCTATTTGGACTCAAAATATTACTGGATTTAGATGAACTAGTCAAAGTACTATTTGAACCAATCTTATTTGTCAAAGATATACAGTTGAACCAGTTAGTTAAGGAATTCTTTCGCTTATGCTTAGAATTTTCTCCATCTTGCTTGTTTTTGTTATGAAGAAATTTGCCAGTAAGTTTAGCTTTGAGAGAATGTTTAGGTTTAGCAGGCATAGTCATAGATGTACCAACACTGAATGGCTCTGGCGGTGCTTTACTAGATGCTGCTTTAATCTCTTTATTTCTAGCTTCTGTCTTCACATCAGTCATTTTAGCTTGACATGAATTGCACCAGTGGCCACAACCAGCATCATGAGTTGGTGCATCAGTTTCAACTCTAATCTTTTTCTTTGCTCCTTTCTTATTCGAATCATTCTCGTTCAAATCAAGTGTCACTTTGCCATAAAGTTGAGAGTTGTGAGACGAGAGTTCTGAGTCTTGAGAGATGGAAGCTGTTGCATTGGTGGTTTGTATCACAGGAGTGTCACAACATTTACAACTTGGACTGATAACATGGAGACATGTTGATGGTATAATCTTGGATGAACCATCTTCAGCAACCTCTGGGATAAAAAAAGAAACAGCACTACATGTCACACAATTTTTGGCAATGTGTTCATGATGAAGTTCATTATCAATCGCTTCATTCCTAAATACATTTGAGCCTTTCATCTTCTTTTTGCCATTAGGTAGTCCATAAAAAGAACTATGCCCATTATTACTTTTTTGGTTACAGAGATTATTATGTAAACCTAAGGGACAATCACAATCGACAGGGATGGAATTGGAGCAAACTGGGAAATATTTACCATCAACAAGATTTCGATCAGAGGAATTATTTCCACATACGTGATTATTTCCACCAACACAATATTTATGCTTGAAGCCACCAATCACAGAAGTTACAACTCCAGAGTTCTCAGGAATACCATTTTCACATTCCCCTGAACTAAATCTTTCTAGAGATGTTTTATCATTATATGAGTTTAGTTGTGTTAGTTCTGATGTTGTCTCAACTTCCTCTGGGTTTATATTTTTTATTTTATTGATCTTATCTTCTTTGAAACCTTCTGCACGTTCAATTTGTGACTGGCATGGATTTATACTATGAAAATCAGACTCTTTCTTTGTTTTTGAAGTGTTAGACTGTTCCATTTCTGTGATTGAGTTTATCAATTGCACATTTTTTCAAAACTTGCTTCAAGATTGAGCACAGAAGTAATCAGATATTTTGCAGCCACTAAGGTCTTCTTCTATTGAACTCTGAAAAGAAACAATAAGCAATCAGAGCATGGAAGCAAAATACATATTTTCATATTCATACTTAAACTAGTTTGATACCAATATAACCTCTTCAAGAAAAATTCTTATTAATGGAGTTGCTTCAAAAGAAAAGTACCAATTGCTAGAAAATGATATCATCTGAATTCATATTTTCCAAAGAAAATAGAAAATAGGAGAGTAGTGAAAAGCAGCAGAACAGGTTTGCTGTTTAAGCTCATATAGCTAATACATTAGCTAGCTACTACAAAAATACTGGATCATTCATATGGATTTACCTACCTTTATGTTTATTGAAAGACTAAAGATGATGAATATAGATAGAAATGAGATAACTAGAATATAACAAATAATTCACCTATCAATGGCTTCATTTCTTGAGATTATAGTACAGACAACATAATGAATTATTAGCAACACCAAATGATAAGATAACAGCTAACCTGACTAATCAGAATGTATTACATCTATTAGTCCATTTCAAAAATAATTACTTATAATCTTTTTATTTTACATAACATTTTGTACTCACCAAACAGCAAGAAATTCAAGACAACATGAAGGCCAAGTCACTACTGCAGAAATGTTCCATCAGTTTATGAATCTGAAAAGAGTCCTAGCATTAGAAAAGGTAGTTACAGCATGCTTCTGAAAAATTTGCATATACAAGAAAATGCATTTACAAGATTTTTAATTCAAAAAATTGGTTAGACTGGTCCATTAAAAATAAAAAGCATATGGAAGATTAAAAAAATTAGTCATTTTAAATTGATTCAATATTTCAAGCAAATGAGAACAACAATAATCACATCAGGTATAGAGCTCAGCTTTATATTAGGTAACAACATACATTACATTTTACAGTTTCTTGTTTATGAAATTTATTTTTCTACTTTAGCTACTAAGAAACAGCATAAAATTATTACTACCATACAATAAATAACTTTTCTTTTATTTTCAATTCAAAAATTTTGTCTATTTCTGTCCTTTAAAAATAGAGTCTTTTCCTCCTGTATCAAAATGATCAAATTATCCTGTCTTATCCTACTAATATAGAAATTAAAAATAAATAACAGAAATCTTGTAAAGGTTACATAATAAGTGACAATGGAATTAGAAAATAAATCATTCTCAAGCATTAAAATTGAAATGCATCAGATGAATAAATATGATGTAGCTATGTAATTTTGTAATTTGTAAAAGGTCAAAACTCAGATATGTCTAATTGGCTTTAAAATTTGAATTAATTCCTATGTTCCCATGTTAATAATGGCTTGAAATCTTCAATAATTATGCCAAATTGGCTAGACTCAGAATTTTTGTGAAATTTTGGCTCAAAAATTGGCTTACAATTTTCCAGCCTATGAAACATGGACTAACTGCGGCAGCCCTCCAACAACAGAAACATCATAGTTTCAAAACACACATTAAAAACGTAAATTAATAAATTATAGCATGCACTGTGTTTCTTTTGATAGATATAGAACATTTTAAGGTAATTCTGGTTCAAAATGTTTTAAAGATTCTCTTGAGAAGGCCGCAATTAAAAATTAAAGGGCCGTAATTTAGTGAATTTAGTCAATTTACCTGCGTGACCCTAGCCCCTAGGTATTAATTCAAAATTGTTCAGAGAAAATATCCCAAATATCTCCCTTAATCTGCAGACTAGGACAGGGAAAGAAGAGATGAAGAGGACCAGTCTGCAGAAACTGGTAAAGTGTTCATAGAGATCTCTTATTCTGTTCATAGCCAAATTAATGTAAATATGGGGATTAATTGAAAATTGTTCAGAGACTCAGAGTGAATATCCCAATATATCTCCCATATTCTGTAGACTGGGAAGAGCCGAAGAGGAGGATGAGTCACGCAGATGAAGAGGATGAATGGCGCAGATGATGATTGAGATGAAGAGGAAGTCAATGAAAATGGCACAATTCACAGATCACCTGACTGACTTACTCAGCTTGAGTCTGACTGATATAATTTATATCCATTTAACTTAAAATCATCATAAAATGAGCAAAATTGGTTTTGGAGTTAAAATTGTATTATGTAACTTAAGTTCATTAAAAATAGATAGGTATGACAGCTTTTGTTAAAATCCTAAGTAAAACAGATGAATTTTATAGGCTAAATTCTACAGATTTTCAAGTTCCTAGTTATTATTTTATTAGTATATTTTGAAGTTAGCACAACTCCAATAGAGTAATCAATTGATCAGGGAAAACCTAATCTTCCAAAGTGAGTGTCTGAGAGACTGCGACTAAAGTTAGGTAGCCCACTCTCGGTTACTAAGAGACTTGACTACAAAGTCGGAAGTAGTAGTCGTTAGAACTTAGTTAGAAACCTCTCAGTATGTAGTAGTTTATAGGTACCTACCATACTATTTAGTTAAGTGTAGTCTCTGGACCTCTGGTCTGTTCTTTTTCTTTTTTTCTTCTCAGGTTGGTAGAGAACAAGGTTCAAACAACTGGACAACTGACTGCAAGCTAACTTATGTTCATTCTGTTTCTCTTTCTCCTAAAAGTTTCGAGGATCAAAATAATCCAATGCTTTTTGCTTCGAGCAGATGTTTGTGACATGTACCTAACTGTTTTGATAATTATAACGAAATCTGATCAAGTTCAATAATTAAACAACGTTAAATAGTTATGAGCACAGTTCCCTTCAACCAAAATAGTTCTTTGGTTAAATTGTAATCATAAAAAATTCGCAAACTTCATCAGAGATTGATATCGGTGTTTGTTCTTCGTTGATGATTTTTAATTCAATTTTATCCAAAGAATTATTTTAGATACAAAGAATGTTCCCCATCAACCAATTAACCTTTGATTTTACTACAAATTTATACTGTACAGTGTGTCCAGAAAAAATGTATCCACTGCCTTGAATCTGCAATATCCCAACAAACATATGAATGTCGATTCGATGCCGTTTGCTGTCGAATTCGTAGCGCTAACGGTGGTTATCGACTTAGAAACCATTTCGATTCATAGTAGATATCGGAATGTCTTTTTCTAAATGATATCTGAATTTACACTTCGAGTAGAAACACGAAAACCGATACATGGTTTTAACAGCATCATCTTGACGTCGGCATGTCTGTTTCCAAACGATATCTGAATTTATACTTCGACCAGAAGTGCGAAAGCAGATACGTAGTTTTAAAAAAATCGTTTTAAATTTGGAAATTCATTCTCTTATCTCCCTTTTTTATATGTATAGAAATTTAGGAATTATTTCTATTCAATTGGATTGTACCTTTCCATATAACATACGTAGTGCTCCCTTTAAACGACAGTTGTAAAGGTACGATTGGACATTGGCACACTAGTGCGATTGTTCACTGGATCAACGTAAAGTAAGCGATACTGGAACATCGGTTGTTGAACAGTGTTCCTCAAGTACCGTGAAAGTGAAATTGGTAATCAATCAAGTGATTTTTCGATGGTCAGTGCATTCTAAACTGTTTATTGTAAATAAGCACCGAGGGGTTCCTGAAGCTGTCCTGGTGAATGGAAAAGAAGGAGCTAGTGGCGTGCCTTGGGTCCCAAACTGTTGTAATTTGGATTACGTGTCGTCTATTTTATGTTTATCATGTTTTTAACTCTCCATGCAGTTTTAAAGGATAGCGCTAGGGTTATGCTCTACAATTACGAGGTCTTAGATTTTGTGTTAGGTAGGCTCGTAGGCTTCATTTACTATCACCTCTTCATTTCCCTCTTCCATCCTTGAGTGCAGCCACCGGTGCTTGGTAAGTGATAGCATTCAAGGAGTAGCTTTTCAGCATCCATGAGCGTCGTGACTTTGTCCATGGAGCCACTTTCCATTCTGACTGCTTCTTCCAGTCCCTTGTATTTCATTTCCTTTTGACGTCAGCGACATGGACTTTGGTTCCGAAACAGACGTTGAACCCTTACTTAACGTAAATAATAAAAAGTTGATGGGCTATTTAACATGTTCCATTTTAGAGTAGATTCAGTGTTATCGGACGTTTCCACTATTTCGGATACATAAGAAATATATATAATAATTATCATTATTTAATTTTTATACTTAAATTGGTATCCATGATACCAGTACGTAAAATACAAGTTTAGAGATTGAAATAAATACCTAATTAATTTTTCTAAGTAAAATGATGAACCCCATATCCCATAACTTGAGCTTCCACCTAGTGCCAAAAGCTGCAAATGAGACGATTAAAATTCAGTGATTCACATTATAGATAATTAAACTTAAAGTGGTAATCGGACTCAGTAAATCTATATATAATAATGACTATTTAACTTTTATTTCAATTGGTATCATAT
>CANNZV010002139.1:43663-155730 GCA_947561585.1 Caprella mutica
GAAGCAGACGTTAAACCTCTACTAAACGTAGAGGCTATTTAACACGTTTCCATTTTAAAGTAAATTCTGTGTTATCGGATGGTTCCCCATTTTCGAATATGTAAGAAATAAGTATAATAATTATCATTATTCAATTCTTACTTGAATTGGCATCCATGATACCAGTACGTGAAATACAAGTTTAGAAATAAAAATCATTACATAAATAATTTTTCTACGTAAATTATGCGGAACCCCATATCCGATAAATTGAGCTTTCACCTAGTGCCAAAAGCTGCAAATGAGACGATTAAAGTTCAGTGATTCACATTATAGACACAGTACAGAGAATATATAGTATCCCAGAGCTATAGGGGGGATATTACGCGTGTCCCGGTAGGCTGTGACGTCACATGTCAACAATGGTGCGTACGTTTGTACGTACAGTACAAACACAAAAGATGGCTGCAACACACCCAACTTTTGTTAAATAACGTTTTCGGTGATATTTTTTTTAATTCCACATTACCGCATGCTATTAATCCAATCTTTATAGTCATACGGACGAAAATTAAAAAATGACTGTTGATGAAA
This sequence comes from Caprella mutica, assembly GCA_947561585.1. Classification (NCBI taxonomy): domain Eukaryota; kingdom Metazoa; phylum Arthropoda; class Malacostraca; order Amphipoda; family Caprellidae; genus Caprella; species Caprella mutica. Next base: position 44,237 of record CANNZV010002139.1, read on the forward strand.
TTGCTACTGGTCTTTTTACACCCAAAATAGTAACAAATTTTTAGTCTTGAAGAAAACGATTTATTCAAGATAATTAGATCATTAGTCAGATCGGTCGCGTTGGCCGCCATCTTAATTCTCTATTCCACGTGACCCACAGCAATTCTGTTTACTATGACGTGACCTCTTGTTTAGATACATGACGTCACAGCCTACCCAGAATAAATTTGAATAATACATGTAACTGGGGTACTATACTATTCTGTTTACTATGTTATAGATAATTAAACTTAAAGTGGTAATCGGACTCAATAAATCTATATATAATAATCATTATTTAACTAATACTTCAATTGGTATCATACCTTCAGCTATTATGTTACTAATTAAATAGTAGTTAAATAATAATTATTATATTTTCCTTTATCACGTCTTCGAAAATATATACCCTATTAATAACTTGCAACATATACTGTATTGCTAAAATTATTTCACAGAGCACAAAATTCATGTTTAATATTTACCAAATCATATAAGTCAAAATGTCAAACTAATTACTCAACTATTATGACCTTTATTTACTGATTGAGAGTTAGTTTATGGGCAAATTTTAATTAATGCATTCATTACTTTGAACTTTCATCTGTATTCTAAGCCGTGGCCACAAAACATTTTCTTTAATTTGAACTCATAGAGAGCGAAATTTTTAAGGAGTTACAATTATATAAAAATTTGACCAACTCATTACTATTTGAAATAAGAATAAGTTGTGATTTTGGTTATAAAAGCGGTGATTGCCTGTATTGTTCTATTCACTTTAAAATTTCTTTAAGTATCTCAGGGTCGCTTAATATCAAAAAAAATTTTATAGTAAAATGCATCCACGGTGGCAAAGTGGTAGAGCTGCTGGCACGAGGACGAATAGACCCACGAACGATACCCGGACACATCACTTCATTTCTTCTCATTTAATTTATATGTAACATTAATCAAATTGATATGCATCTAAACGTACAGTACGTTATATCAATGAAGTAAGAGATTTTAATTTATTTATTTATTGCATGCAAGTGGATATCGTTTCGAAGCATATTAGATATAAAATTAGAGGTCAGTTCGATGCAGAATCCCTATGTATGTTAGATGTCGTAATTTATCTTTCAATTCAACGCTGTTTTAACGGTATCGCTTCGATGCCAAATACACTTGATATGATGCGGTTTAGCGGTGCAAACGGATATTGGATTGATGTCTACTTGATGTCACCATGTCTAATTTGTTACTGGTATTCGATGTCGGAAGAGAGGTTATGCAGAGTCGTTTAGACATCGAATAGATACATTCATGTTTGCTGGGATATGTTGGTAGCATCATAGTAAATAAATAAAGAAGTATACTAAGTTTCGAATTCATTGACGGTGAACTTGTTCCATTCTTCAGAAACGATTTAAACAAATGGCGTCGCACAGAGTACTCTCAAATATTATAAGTATTATCCCAGCAAACATGAATGTATCTATTCGATGTCTAAACGACTCTGTATAACCTCTCTACCGACATCGAATACCAGTAACAAATTAGACATGGTGATATCAAGTAGACATCAATCCGATATCCGTTTGCACCGCTAAACCGCATCATATCAAGTATATTTAGCATCGAAGCGATACCGTTATAACAGCTTTGAATAGAAAGATAAATTACGACATCTAACATACATAGGGATTCTGCATCGAACAGACGCCTAATTATATATCTAATATGCTTCGAAACGATATCCACTTGCATCCAATAAATAAATTAATTAAAATTGAAAACTCTTACTTCATTGATATAACGTGCTGTACATTTAGATGCATATCAATTTGATTAGTGTTACATAATATTATATGTAAATTAAATGAGAAGAAATGAAGAGATGTGGCCTGGTATCGATCGTGGGCCTATACGTCTTCGTGCCTGTATCTCTGTCACATTGCCACCGTGAATGTATTTGACAAAAAAAAAATTGATTTTAACCGACCCGGAAATACTTTAAGATATTTACAAGTGAATAAAACAATACAGGCAAGCACCGCTTTTATAACAAAAATCACAACTTATTCTTATTACAAATAGTAAAGAGTTGGTCAAATTTTTATATAATTGTAACTCCTTAAAATTTTCGTTCCTTCTGAGTACAAATTAAAGAAAATGTTTTGAGGCCACAACTTAGAAGAAATTAATAGATAATTTGATCTTTATAATTATTGTGTTTCATTGAACAAACAGGAATTTTGTGCTCTGTGAAATATTTTTAGCAGTAGAGTATATGTTCCAAGTTATTAATAGGGTCTATATTTTCTAACACGTGATAAAGGAAAATATAATATTATTATTTATTTAACTACTATTTAATTAGTAACAAAATAGCTGAAGGTATGAATCCAATTCAAGTAAAAGTTAAATAATGATTAAATATAGATTTATTGAGTCCGATTACCACTTTAAGTTTAATTATCTATAATGTGAATCACTGAATTTTAATCGTCTCATTTGCACAGCTTTTGGCACTAGGTGGAAGCTCAAGTTATCGGATATGGGGCTTCTAATTTTATGTGGAAAAATTATTTATGTAATAATTTTTATTTCTAAACTTGTATTTTACGTACTGGTATCATGGATGCCAATTTAAGTAAGAATTGAATAATGATAATTATTATATTTATTTCTTACATATTCGAAAAATGTGGAACCGTCCGATAACACAGAATTTACTCTAAAATGAAACATGTTAAATAGCCCATCAACTTTTAATTATTTACGTTTAGTAGAGGTTTAACGTCTGCTTCGGAACCAAAGGCCATGTCGCTGACGTCAAAAGGAAATGAAATACAAGGGACTGGAAAAAGCAGTGAGAAAGGAGAGTGGCTCCATGAACGAAGTCACGACGCTCATGAATGCTGAAAAGCAACTCCGTGAATGCTGTCACTAACCGAGGAATATGACATAAATGGTCACAAGCACCGGTGGCTGCACTCAAGGATGGAAGAGAGAAATGAAGAGGTAATAGTAAATGAAGTCTACGAGCCTACCTAACACAAAATCTAAGAATTCGTACGTAATTGTGGAGCGTAACCCTAGCGCTATCCTCTAAAACTGCATGGAGAGTTAAAAACACTATACACATGGTAAACATAAAATAGACAATACATAATTCAAATTACAACAGTTTTGGTTCCCAAGGGACGCCACCCATCTTTTCTTCTATTCACCAAAGACAGCTTCAGGAACCCCTCGGGGCTTATTTACAAAAAGCAGTTTAGAATAGATTCATAACAATAAATGCACTGGCCATCGAAAAATCACTCGATTGATTATCCATTCGTTTTCACGGTACTTGAGGAACACTGTTCAACAACCGATGTTCCGATGTCCTTACTTTACGTTGATCCATTGTACAATCGCAGTAGCGTGCCAATGCACGATCGTACCTTTACAGCTGCCGTAGTCCACTATATAAGTGTATTAATTATTGGGTATAGTTTAAAGGGAGCACTACGTACGTTATATAGAAAGGTACAATCCAACTGGATAGAAATAATTCCTACTTTTCCATACGTATTATAAAACAGGAAGATAAGAAAAGGAATTTCCAAATTTGAAACACTTCTGGTCGAAGTATAAATTCAGATATCGTTTGGAAACAGACATGCCGACGTCAAGATGATGCTGTTCAAACCATGTATCGGTTTTCGTGTTTCTACTCGAAGTGTAAATCCAGATTTCATTTAGAAACAGACATTCCGATATCTAGTTTGAGTCGAAATGGTTGCTAAGTCGATACCCACCGTTAGCGCTACGAATTCGACAGCATACGGCATCGAATCGACATTCATATGTTTGGTGGGATAAGGTGAATACTATCCCAGCAAACATGAATGTATCTATTCGATGTCTAAACGACTCTGTATAACCTCTCTTCCGACATCGAATACCAGTAACAAATTAGACATGGTGACATCAAGTAGACATCAATCCGATATCCGTTTGCACCGCTAAACCGCATCATATCAAGTATATTTGGCATCGAAGCGATACCCGCTAAAACAGCGTTGAATAGAAAGATAAATTACGACATCTAACATACATAGGGATTCTACATCGAACAGACGTCTAATTATATATCTAATATGCTTCGAAACGATATCCACTTGCATCCAATAAATAAATAAATAAATTAAAATAGAAAACTCTTACTTCATTGATATAACGTACTGTACGTTTAGGTGCATATCAATTTGATTTATGTTACATAATGTAATATATAAATTAAATGGGAAGAAATGAAATGATGTGTCCAGGTATCGTTCGTGGGTCTATCCGTCCTCATGCCAGCAGCTCTGCCACTTTGCCACCGTGGATGCATTTGACTACAATATTTTTTATATATTAAGGAACCTGGAGATACTTAAAGAAATTTTAAAGTGAATAGAACAATACAGGCAAGCACCGCTTTTATAACCAAAATCACAACTTATTCTTATTTCAAATAGTAATGAGTTAGTCAAATTTTTATATAATTGTAACTCCTTAAAAATTTCGTTCTCTATGAGTTCAAATTAAAGAAAATGTTTTGAAGCCAAGACTTAGAATACAGATGAAAGTTCTGTGATGAAAGTTCGAAGTAATGAATGCATTAATTAAAATTTGACCATATACTAACTCTCACTCAGTAAATAAAGGTCATAATAGTTGAGTAATTAGTTTGACATTTTGACTTATATAATTGTGTTCTATAAAACAGGAATTTTGTGCTCTGTGAAATAATTTTAGCAATACGGTATATGTTCCAAGTTATTAATAGGGTCTATATTTTCGAACACGTGATAAAGGAAAAAATAATTATTATTATTTAACTACTATATTTAATTAGTAACATAATAGCTGAAGGTATGATACCAATTGAAATAAAAGTTAAATAATGATTATTATATATAGATTTATTGAGTCCGATTACAACTTTATAAGTTTAATTATCTATAATGTGAATCACTGAATTTTAATAGTCTCATTTGCAGTTTTTGGCACTAGGTGAAAGCTCAAGTTATCGGATATGGGGTTAAGCATAATTTACGTGGAAAAATTATTTGTGTAATGATTTTTATTTCCAAACTTCTATTTTACGTACTGGTATCATGGATATCAATTTAAGTAGGAATTGAATAATGATAATTATTATATATATTTCTTACATATTCGAAAATGTGGAACCATCCGATAACACAGAATTTACTCTAAAATGGAACGTGTTAAATAGCCTCTACGTTTAGTAGAGGTTTAACGTCTGCTTTTGAACCAAAAGCCATGTTGCTGACGTCAAAAGGAAATAAAATACAAGGGACTGGAAGAAGCAGTCAGAAAGGAAAGTGGCTCCATGGATAAAGTCACGATGCTCATGGATGCTGAAAAACAACTCCGTGAATGCTGTCACTTACCGAGGATGTGACAAAAATGGTCACAAGCAACGGTGGCTGCACTCAAGAATGGAAGAGGGAAATGAAGAGGTAATAGTAAATGAAGTCTACGAGCCTACTTAACACAAAATCTATAAGACCTCGTACGTAATTGTAGAGCGTAACCCTAGCGCTATCCTCTAAAACTGCATGGAGAGTTAAAAATACTATACACATGGTAAAAATAAAATAGACAATACATAATCCAAATTACAACCGTTCGGGTCCCAAGGGACACCACCCCTTCTTTTCTTCTATTCACCAAAGACAGCTTCAGGAACACCTCGGGGCTTATTATAAGCAGTTTAGAATAGATTCATAACAATAAATGCACTGGCCATCGAAAAATCACTTATTGGTTATCCATTTCATTTTTACGGTAGGTACTGGAGGAACAATATATTCAACAACCGATGTTCCAGTATCGCTTACTTTACGTTAATCCAGTGTACAATTGCACTTGCTTGCCAATGTGTGATCGTACCTTTACAACTGCCGTAGCCCCCTATAAGTGGATTAATTATTGGGTATAGTTTAAAGGGAGCACTACGTACGTTATATAGAAAGGTACAATCCAATTGAATAGAAATAATTCCTTCATTTCTTTTCGTATTATAAAACAGGAAGATAAGAAAATAAATTTCAAAATTTGAAACTATTTTTTTAAAACTACGTATTATCTGTTTTCGCAATTCTGGTCGAAGTATAAATTCAGATATCGTTTGGAAACAGACATGCCGACGTCAAGATGATACTGTTTAAACCATGTATCGGTTTTCGTGTTTCTACTCGAAGATTAAATTCAGATATCATTTAGAAACAAACATTCCGATATCTACTATGAATCGAAATGGTTGCTAAGTCGATACCCACCGTTAGCGCTACGAATTCGACAGCAAACGGCATCGAATCGACATTCATATGTTTGTTGGGATAAGTGAATAGAGTGTAAAACGTGATAAAATTTTTTTTATGTAAGTTAATTTCCATGAAAATGGATGTTCAACTGAAAAATAGCACATTTTTTTATTTAAAAACAAAAGGAAAATACATTGTGTGACGTCACTCAGAGTATTTTCTGATGTTCCAATATTGTACTTAGTATACTTCTCTATTTATTTACTATGGAAAGCATTATCATAGAAACGTAGAGAAAATGCGATTTTTTTGGTCATAACTTAATTATGTAATATTTTGTCTTCATGGAACAAAGAAAAAATCATGAAACTGAGAGAATAGTTTTTCTCCGAGAGTCTTACTGTATATGTAAGTACATTTTTTTTTTTTTGTAAAACAATGTTTTTCCATTAAAAATAACTAAACAAGAAAAATATAATCTCTACAGAAGAAAAAGGGGTGACCTCGACCGTCCTAAAACCTCTCTCTCAGCTCGCGGCTGAGAGGATGTTGAAGGCATTCCCTCGATCTCTGAATCACAAAAGCCATACGCTGTTGGAACCATGCAGACTCCTTTGGATCGTTCGTTGTCTCTACAAGGCGTTTACCTATAGACTGCGTGATTATATGTAAAGGAGTACTGTTGTACACTTCTGTGGTCTCTATAGCAATAGGCTCAAATATGTTAGCTTCACAAAAGGTGGTATATCTAATATTTCTGACGTTTACGGTTCTCCGCCACCCCGGCATCTCATCCGGCCTCAACCGTGGAATCATCGTAGTGCGTTTCGGCAAATGTGTCAACACATGTATAATCCTAAATCAGACTATTTCCATTCCTGTAAGGAAACACAGTAAAATCATCTGGGCGGTTACCATCACCCCAATCAAGCACAGGAGGCAATGGAGCCCTGCATGCTTTCTGCAAAGTCCATTTCACCACATCAATCATTGACGCATGTCTTGGTTCAAACCCAGGACTGGATCAACACAACATCCATCCCACTTTGGTACCCACAGTGAGAGCAATGGATACTGTCATTTACTTTGGAGCAAGCTATGAAACTAATGATGGTGTGAGAATCGCATTCAACCCCACTCCAGTGTCATACACTCGCAACCTCATATATCAGCTCTAGCCAATAGGCTCTCCATTAATGAATGACCATGAGATGAATTCCATCCTTTTTGACAACTCATAGACTGTTACCGAAATACCTGCCTATTAACCCCGCTTCCATATCCTAACTTTATCCGTAAGTAGTCTGGTACTAACCACATTAACATTAGAAATAATACACACAGAGAACATTTATATTAAATTTACAAAACGTATTTTGTCGATAACGTTTAGTTATGGTGATGAATTTCTTTTAATATTAACCACAAATTGAGTTAAATCAGAAATAAAATATTGTTCAAAGATTTTTTCACTATAGGCATCCCCCGCTTTAGTTACCAAATCACAACTCAGTTAAATTGCTAAACGGTAACTATAGCGAGGTAAAGTAAAAAGAAATTTATAATTGTTACTCCTTGATTATATATCTCATTTTCTATGAGTCATAATGAAAGAAAATTTGCTTTAGAATTAGAGTCACAGTTTACAGTCCCAATTTTTTTAACTTTGGTTGAAGTACTATACAGGGTGGTGCAAAAAAAAAAGGAAACCCATTTTCAAACTAGTTTATTTTTACAAACTATCAAAGCTAAAAATATTCTAAAAACACAGTTTTATTAAATTACTTTCTGCATCTATCTTTTAATCTGTTAAGAGTTACGACAAAAATTAAATATCCTACAGCGAATTAAGAAAAGGTAAACAAAAAGGGCTTGCGCGAGGATGAAAATAACAAAAAAGTTCATAATAGGAATAATTTACTTCCATATGGTAGTAGTAAAAATTGAAACCTACTATTTTTCATTCAATTAACTTTTTTGTTATAGACTCTTTTATTCATGGAAAAACATCATCACCAATCAAGATAAATGGTTTCTTTGCAGAAACCATTTTGCAAAATTTAGACGGTGCGGTAAATCAGTTACAAGGGCTCATGCATTACGTGCATCTTGAAAGGATAATATCTCTAATCGTGTTTAACAATTTGGTTAAATGTCTTGTTGAACTCATGGTTTGTAAATATAAGCAGAGGGGGCAGAGATAAAGAGAACGATATGGAGATGGATAGAGGACAAATTTATTGATTAAAATAGAACACAGATATAGACAACGAGAGAAACAAGGAAATATTAATATTGCATCACCTAGTAAGGAACATATAACTAGCATTTTATTATATAAAAATAGTCATTTTAGTTTACACTCAACATCACCTCTTAAACTAAAATTACGTTTTACAACCAATTTATTTAACACCAATTAAAACCTACTTCATATAAAAATTTTCCATAAACACATTCAAAATATTTGATCTTAAATCTACTTTGAGGTTTAGTAAACAAATCAGCAACATTTTCACATGAAGGAATATATGCTAGTTTTACAGTACAGTTTCTAATTTCATCTCTAATGAAGTGATACCTAATATCAATGTGTTTAGATCTAGCATGAAAAACAGGATTGTTAGCAAGTTTAATGGCTCCCTGATTATCTACAAATACTTCCACGCAACCACATGACAGGCCCCGCATCTCACTGTTCAGAGTTCTCAAGAATTTCGCCTCTTTGACAGCCTCAGTCGCTGCAATGTACTCCGCCTCACAAGAGGAGAGCGCTACGGTAGATAGTATTTTTACTCTTCCAGGAGATGAAGACCGTCAGCAGCCAACATGAAAGCATATCCCGATGCACTTTTCTGATCAGAAGAAGCAGCCCAATCAGAATCTGTGAAACCAAAAATTTCAATATCATCAGTTTTATGAAAACACAATGAATAGCCTCTAGAGTACTTTAAGAATCTTAGTACAAGCTCTGCACATTTCAAATGGGCGGCAGTAGGATTCGCCAGACTTTCGGATAACTAAGTGACACAATAGGACAAGTCATAATATATATTAAACTTCCAACTATCTGTCTATAGAGATCTGAATCGTTTAGTATGTAACTTAGAATCAGCTAAAAAAACATTATTAATATTCATGTCACAAGGAGCATACTTAACATGGCAATCAACCATTTCAAACCTATTTAATATCTGATCAAAATACATACTTTGATTCGTTACAATAGAATTTTCCTTAAGATTCAATTCAATTCCTAAAAACCAATTTAATTTGCCCAAATCTTTCATCTTAAATTCATTTCCTAATGAGGTTTTGACCAAATTTAGTTCTCCGTCATTGGGGGCACAAGTTAGTATATCATCGACAAAGACCAATAATAATATAAACAGATTGTCAGTAAATCCCTTTTATGTAAACAAGGATCTGATATGCAAGGAACGAAACCTAAAGCTAATAAAAACTTATTTAGGGTCAAATTCCAGAGTCTTCCAGATTGTTTGAGTCCGTACAAGGATTTCTTCAACTTCCAAATCTTTTGATTTGAATCATCAAAGCAGAAACCCTTCGGTGGAGAGATGTAAATATCACGGTCTAATTTCGCGTTCGAATATGCTGTCTTCACGTCCATTTGACCGATAATATAACCTAATGTATAGATACTTGAACCATCATACGTACAGTTGTCATTTTAGCTGATGATGAAAATGTCTCTTGGTAGTCGATATCTTTAATTTGAGAAAACCCCTTGGCAACGTAACGTGCCTTAAACTTTGTCTCGCCTTCTGGTCCAGACTTCACAGAATATACCCACATTCCGCCAATTTTATTGCAGTTGGGTGGAGGAAGAATTTCTTCAAATGTCTCATTTTCAACCAAAGCTGAAATTTCATCATCCATCGCTTGCTTCTATTTATCTGACTCTGTACAAAACACAGCCTCTTCATAAGTTTTTGGTATGTCAACAATCAAGCGAATACTTAATGACACTCGATACGTCATAATCAGACTGACGAACTTCTGCATTCACTTGAGGCTCATCTTCTTCAGTTTGAACATCATCAGGTTTTTTGAATTCCTTTGATTTTACATTATTCTCTTCACTACTAGGATTTTCTTGGTCTTTCACATCGGACGTTTCATTTCTCAATGGATGTACACATTCTTCAGCGTCAAATTCAGTACCTAGTTTATCTCTGATAAATTGAACAACCCTAATCTTTTTCACTACACACTTATCAGGAAAATACACAAAATACGAGGGACTTTCAGAATCATATCCAACAAATACACCCTTTTCACTTCTACAATCAAGCTTTCTCATATTCTCAACATACGCGTAACATTCGCTACAGAAAATATGCATGTTGCTTATATTAGGTTTTCTTTTCATTACTGCCTCTACGGAGTCACACCTATTCTAGAGTTAAAGCAGCGTAATTCCAGAGAAATTTCGGTAATTCAGCTTCTATGAGCAAGCATCGTGCCGTCTCAAATATAGATCTCCAAGATCTTTCGACTGTGCCGTTTTGGTGAGGAGAGTTAGGGCTAGAAAATTCTTGCATAATACCATTTTCGATGATAAGATTTCTGAATTCATTCGAGGTGAATTCAGTGCTATTATCGCACCTTAAATGCTTTTTAGTAGGGGAGATTTTGCTCTAAGATCACCTCTCGTGGGAAATAAATGGTAACAAGCTGAAATTTGGTCCAGACCTCCCATATAGTATGTAGATTAATAAAAAAAAGCGCCATCGATTGGACATTGGGAAACCTCATTTTCAGATCCCCAAAATTGTAGTCGAAAGCGCGAATTAGTCAAAATTCAATTTTTCCAAATAAGGTCATGTTATATATCATTATACTGATTAACTTTCTAAAAGAACTTATGTCTCAAAGTAAACATATAAAGAGTTACACTAACATTATTGGACAATAAAGTCATTTGAAATTACAATATCTTTCAACATTATAGATAATATGTCAAAAATATTGTTGTCATCTTTAGTTTCCGGTTCATCATCACTGTTGTAGTCATCAACTGTTCAGATTACCTGCAATATACATCAAAAAAATACAATCATTTTATTACCATGGATGGAACTGCACCCCAGAAATACTTTAATCAACATTTTTGCCACTATTACTTGTGCGTTTGAGCATCAAACTCCGCGGCATTCGCCACATGTTTAAACACTTCGGACACCGTACTTTCGATACGAGCATGTTATCCAGAAACATGAGTTTTTGTACCTTGCTTTAAAAAAATCGGATTCATTCTCTTTTTATAGTTAGGCTAGTTGAAAAATTTATAAATCCATGGAACAAAACTTTGAAATATAAACAACTCAGATCTATTGACTTTCATCAGTGACTGTGGTGCGATTTGGTCATCTGTCATCACCGGAGCAATAAAACCGTTTTCTAATATCTGTCCCTACTCTTTTGGCTGAATATTGAAGTCGCGATCATCGAATATTGTATGAGTTTATAATGGCTTCGCAGACCGTGCTAGTGAGCTGTATTTTCGGTTGGCGGAATATTTTCGGGAGTAATGATTCCCTTGCATGCCAAATCAGATTACTTCTGATATCTACAAACGGTTACAATTGGAACACCTTTATTTCTGCTGATCCACTTCAGATCGATCTCTCTACGGGCAACAGAATATTTTTACTTGCTCCTCAATGATTCAGATTTGGTGCTAACATTATGAATATTTGATCTCCCTTTTCCAACTATTGACGACGTTGTATCACAACCAATGAAGGCATATAGAAAAAGCAATGGTTCGGTTCCTTGCAAATTTGTTTCGCAAGGATGCATGCATGTTTGATATTCAGGCAATCATCATTTTTCAAAAAGTAGATGTCAAGATGGTTCTCACTGTTCCGGGTGAACAAACATTACAATGATATATTTGTCATCTGCAACATTAAATGTAGTTGTGGACTTCGCTTATCAAGAGTTATCTTTGCAATATCAGTATCACCAGAACAATTAGTTTCTTCGATGTTTGCCCTCCTAAGTTTGATTTTCAGAAAATGTATCAATCCTGCCTTGTTCGTGGTGTAAGAAAATAAGAGCGCTCTTGTGTAAATGGCAAGGGTCATCTTCTCGGAACTGAACATTAAACTTTGTGTATGATATTTCGGCACTCGTGCTCTTCACTTTTGATGTTTTCGTCTTTTAACCATCAAATATCACCTCTCCTGAATTATCATAATGTTTCTTCAAAATGCATTATGTAAGTATAGGCAATTGAAATGTATGAGTCTATCTTTTGCCAACTGACTCTATGTATCAAATAGCAATGCTCCTACATCGATGACGAAAGAGCTGTTTTGTGCAATGTCTTTCTTTGGCATTGCCTCTCATTCTAGCATGATGACCTTTGCAATTTTGCATAGTAACAGTTTATCACACTTTCTCATCATTCCTTCTTTAAATCTTCAAACAATGGCAAAGGTTCGATTTTTTTCGTTGGTTCATATCGAAAGAAATGCTGAATATTCCCTGCTAGTTCGGTAATCATTACCATGAGATGAAAGAAAGCGTTTGGGTCAGGTAGCCTCTTACTTCTGTTTACGCAGATGTTGTTACGAAGCGATGCAAGAGATTTCAACTGTTTGTTCCTTTTGAGTGAGGCTTCGTTCACTTTTATTATATAGGCTCTTCTGAATGCCATTATCGACTCGTACAATGGTCCTTGATCAACGAAATTGAAATTCAGCCAAAAGAGTAAGGACAGATATTAGAAAAGGTTTTTTTTTTCTCCGATGATGATAGATGACCAAATCGCACCACAGTCACTGATGAAAGTCAATAGATCTGAGTTGTTTATATTTCAAAGTTTTATTCCATGGATTTATAAATTTTTCAACTAGCCTAACTATAAAAAGAGAATGAATCCGATTTTTTTAAAGCAAGGTACAAAAACTCATGTTTCTGGATAACATGCTCGTATCGAAAGTACGGTGTCCGAAGTGTTTAAACATGTGGCGAATGCCGCGGAGTTTGATGCTCAAACGCACAAGTAATAGTGGCAATAATGTTGATTAAAGGATTTCTGGGGTGCAGTTCCATCCATGGTAATAAAAAGAATGTATTTTTTTGATGTATATTGCAGGTAATCTGAACAGTTGATGACTACAACAGTGATGATGAACCGGAAACTAAAGATGACAACAATATTTTTGACATATTATCTATAATGTTGAAAGATATTGTAATTTCAAATGACTTTATTGTCCAATAATGTTAGTGTAACTCTTTATATGTTTACTTTGAGACATAAGTTCTTTTAGAAAGTTAATCAGTATAATGATATATAACATGACCTTATTTGGAAAAATTGAATTTTGACTAATTCGCGCTTTCGACTACAATTTTGGGGATCTGAAAATGAGGTTTCCCAATGTCCAATCGATGGCGCTTTTTTTATTAATCTACATACTATATGGGAGGTCTGGACCAAATTTCAGCTTGTTACCACTTTTTCCCCCACACATTTTCAAATTCTACCATACTATTACCTTATATTACCGTAAGGTGATACATCTGATAGAAATTTCTTAGTGGCATCCACTGTATCCGTTTTAGATCTTAGCAAATAAATCATAATTATCCCCGAATATTCATAGACAAATGATAATGCATAATTAAAATTATTAATACTCTGAGGATCAATCTTACCAGTAAGGTCGCAATAAACAAATTCTAATGTATTAGTCGCTCTAATGTCAGGTTCTCTATTTACACTTTGTACCATTTTTCCTTGCAAACAAACCGCACAATCAAACCTATCCTTTCTCCCAATTTTCATGCCTTCGGTAACTCTTTCCAATTTAATCACATCATTAACATTACTCAATATAACTGATTTATTGATAACCTAAACTTTATAGTAAATCTTTGCCTTCCTGATTTACATTTTCATATATGATACTCAATTATAGGATAAGACACAATTATAGGTGGTATCCTATAATTGGATATCATCCTATAATAATTACTGGGTATCATCCTATAATTGGGTGTTGTTCTATAATTGGGTATTATCCTATAAAAGAGTATTATTCTATGATAGAGTATTATCTTAGAATAGGGTATTAACCTTTAATAATTATTGGTTATTGTTCTATAATAGGGTATTATCCTATAATTGCATTGGTTTATCCTATAATTGGGTATTATCCTATAATTGGGTATTATCCTATAATTGGGTATTATCCTATAATAGGGTATTATCCTATAATTGGGTATTATCCTATAATTGGGTATTATCCAATAATAGGGTATTATCCTATAATTGGGTATTGTCGTACAATTGGTTATTATCCTGTAATAGAGTATTATTCTATAATAAAGTATTATCTTATAATATATCATGGTAGTGTCTGGTGGAGAAGATTGCAAAAACCCACTATTGCATTGAGGTTGTAATTTTGATTTAAAAACTTCTAAATTGTAATTGCTTGTCATATTTGTATTTTTCATTTTCACTTCTGCAATATAACTTTCACTTGTGCCAATTCATTATTCACTTCTGCCAAATTGACTTGGAAAAGGAATAGTTATACATAAAGATTATCGTTTTGACGTTTTCTATGATTTAAACAAAGAAAACTACTTCATAACTCAGGAACATTTCATAATTCAGGTCCTTCATTACTCGGGTGCTTCATAACGAAGAACTTCATAACTCAGGAGTTTTACTGTACCACTTTTATTAAAGTGAGTTGTACTTAAAGCGAGGCCTGCGTACAACAAAAAAATTCTTTAATTAAGTCAACTGTACAAGTTTTGGGTGCTAGTTTGGTATGCGATCTGAATGTAATTTACTGGTTTGGTATGCGATCTGGTTAGCATTTATAAGCAAATACAAAGGATATATAGGTACATGTACGAGCTACATAATATAATATATTATTTCCTTAAATAACTATATACCATTTACATATGCAAAGACTTAGTTAAAAAATATATCGTCTTATAAACTACATCCTACTAAACTTATATGAATATAACGTAAAACAGGTAATTAATATATGAATATATAGCTACAATGTTTTTCATTTTTTTACTTTGAAATGCATTATGATAATATCAGACAAGATACATCTCGTCTATATTGTTTGTTTTATATTGCCGCTCTAATGATATTATCATTAGTGTTGTGATAATATGCTATTAAAATAATAGATATTAGGAATATCACAGACGAGAAAAAATTGAATCGTATTGATTTCTAAATACCGTTGGATTAAAATGTATCAATAGTGTTTAATCCTATCCTTTCATAATATTTTTAGGATCTATGAATATGAAAGCATATTGTTGCAACCCAAAATATAATTACTATCAGGATTCTTCACTTGAAAATGTTCTTAATTAAATACCTATTTTTTGTCCTATATATATAATAATAGATATATATAAATGTTCTATATATATAATAATAGATAATAATAAATGTTCTATATATAATAATATATATAGAACTTTACTGGGTGAGATATTAAAGATTTTATAAACAATTGATCAAGAATCAATAATGTTGTATATTGATAACATTAATTAAACAGATTTAAGGAGTCATAGAAGATGAAACCGGTCACTAGAACGGAAAGAAAATTTTGAAAATTCATAATGAAAACTGTAAAAGGAGTTTAAAAAATTTAAAATATGTACTTAATTTGAGCGAATGATCACACTTATTACATTTAATCTTAGATTTATTAGGGCATTTATTAGCAAAATGATTATCTAGACACGAGAAACATAACTTATTACTAACAACAAATTGTTTACGATCAGAATAACGTAGTCTAGAAAATGCTTTACAGTCTACAATTGAATGACCTGAATTGTTATGGTAACTACAGAAAGGTTTAGAAGAAGCATCAGATGCTAAAGTTTCATCAACTGTTACTATAGCACGAATGTTTCAAATCGTAGAAGATCTAGTACTATTACTATTTACAAATGAGGGGTGGCTCACATCTCGCAATAACTGTTCAAGAAATTCAATAGAGAGGCCAAAATCAGGTTTGAAACCAGTCTGCTCTTCATGTTTGAGATATCGTGATCTCCACTTTGACTGAAAACTATCAGGAAGTTTTTCCCATACAGACTTCATACCATAAGATAAATTGAAAATACCTAATTCAGGACAATTGCACATATTTGTATGAATAATCTTACACAAATCAAGAAGATCTTCTAATGGGAGGTACGTTACTTATCTTACTAATAAGACCTTCAGCGATACGGTTAGGAGTGGCAAACCTCTTTTCCAGATTTACCCAGATGTCGTGCAGCGTTGCATCTGGATTGGCAATACCTGATGAGATGAAGTTTTGAACCATGTTCTTGGGACGCTTATCCGTGTTTGCTAGAATTATTTGGATAGCATCCATGCTATCAGCTTCACATTCTTCGAGACGCCGCTGAAGATTGTTTCTCCATGAGAGGAATTGCTGAGGATCACCTTCAAATTTCGATGGGCTTCCTCTTAGTAGATCTTGTTTAACTAGGTGTCTGGTACTAGGATCAAGCCTTTGGTTATTGTGAAGAATAAGGAACTGTATCTCTGATGGATCTCTCGAGCATACGCTTACCACCATCTTTACTAGATAGTTGAATTACAACAGATCTTATCATATTATCCCGGCCTTTACGGGTTGATGAGATTCGACCGATAGGCCAGTCGTTACGTTTACAGTTGGACTTAACTAGCACTAGGTCACCGACTCTTATAGCTAAGTTTGGATTTTTCCATTGAGTCCTCTTTTGAAGATTGCTGACATAGTGTTGACGCCATCTACGCCAGAACTCATCACAGAGGTACTCCACTCTTCGCCAGCGGGCACGGCCGTATCTAAGAAGGTCTTCGCCGGTGAAGTCTTCAGGAGGAGCTGGGTTGGGGTTATCCCTGAGAGTCAATAGATTAGCTGGAGAGATTGGTGCAGGATCGTCAGGCAAGGTGGACGTTTCCCACAAAGGCGTGTTATTGATGATGCACGCGCATTCTTGCAGGTATGTATTCAATTCATCACGGGAGAATGATCTCTTGGAAGCGGTCAAGAAAACACATTCCAAGATACGCTTGATAACTCCTATCTTTCTTTCCCATACTCCACCCCAATTGATGGCTCCTGGTGGATTTAGGGTCCACTCGACACCATGTTTGTGTACCTCATTTCGGAGATGTGATACATCGATCATATCGTTACGAGACCCAATGAGGTTAGTGCCCTGATCACTGCGTATTCTTTTGCAGTTACCACGTATCGCAAAAAATCTTCTCAGAGCAAGTTGCATGCTGGAAGTGTCCATGTAGGGGAGCATCTCAATGTGTACCGCTCTACTAACAAGGCAGGTGATGATGAGCCCCCATGTCTTTTTGGTTGCATTGACGCGACGAGTACTCATACCATCATGCACCAAATATGGTCCAAAGACGTCGATTCCGACGTTGGTGAAAGGAGCGCTTTCTTCAAGTCTGTCGGGTGGTAAATCAGCCATTACCTGGCATTGTAATGGACCTCGCAACCTGCGGCAGGTAACGCAGTTACGGATGAACTTCTTCACTACGTTGTTACTCTTGAGAATATGAAATCCGCTAAGTCTGATTCGTCCAAGCGTCATATAACGGCCTTGGTGTTTAGTTTGTTCATGACAATCTTGAATTATCATCATTGTGACAGGGTGTTCAGCAGATAGAAGAATGGGATGTTTCACATCAGCAAGAAAGTTAGAATCTCTTAAGCGACCACCAACTCTCAAAGTTCCGTTGTCATCTATGAAGGGGGATAAATCAGAAAGAGGTCCACTGGCCGGAAGGATACCAGATGTTGAAAGCGCAGTGATTTCCGTCGAAAATGCTGATTGAGAATCATTGATCAAGACAGTGGCTGCTTTGTCTAAATCTAGATTACAGATTTTGCAATAACCAAGTTGGATTGAGCACTTTCTAAGGAGATGAACAAATTTAAATACATATGCCATGATTCTACGAGCCCGATACCATGAATTCGTTCGGAAACACACAAATTCAATGTCAGGGTTACTACCTGAATTCATTTTTAGCTCTGTCTTGTTAGATCTAACTTCTGGCAGATCTAATTCAGCTTTGACGCTTGCAGGGGCCAAGGAGAGAGAACAATGTAGGAAAGTTGGACCTGTTAACCATTTTGATTCTGAAAGTGCCTTGAGAGTTTGCGGGCGTGATGCCATATCACCAATGTTTTTAGCTCCCTCGATGTGGTACCACTGTGATTTGTCACTTAGGCTGATAATTTCATCCACTCTACGTGAAACGTACCTAGTGAATCGTTTCGTTGAGTTGTTCAAGTAACCTATAACTATTTTACTATCAGTGTAGTAATAAATATTATCGATTTCAATGTTGAGCTCAATAGATATTTTAGCGACCGACTTAGATGCATCTAAGGCAGCGCATAGTTCGAGACGCGGAATAGTGCCTGCTGCACGTGGAGCCACCTTGGAATTTGCATAGAGAAAAGCAACTGAAATCTGTCCACTTTCATTTACTTGTCTAAGGTACATAACGAACCCGATGGCATCATCGGATGCATCAGCAAAGCAATGAGTTTCTCTTTTTATTACTTTACCGAAACTAGCGGGCTTGAAGCAATCGAGTATCTTGCAATGAATTCATCCATGAACTCCATTCGGAGAAATATTGCCGGGGCAATTGGTCATCCCAGTCACAAGCTTCAAGTTCAGGAGTCAAAAGATCTTTAGAAGGAATGATCTTTCGTTGTAGCAGTCTACCTTTCAATGTTGTTCGACTGACGAGCCCAATATGATCATAGACCGAACTAGTTACAGCTAGTATTCCTCTCTTTGTGAAAGGTCTGAATGGCACATTAGGTGAGACTGAGAGGGTGTCTGACGATGGACAGAACAAACAGAACAAAATAACCTTCCTCAAATGTTAATCGATTAGCACTGAGCATTGGAGGAGGGGCATACAACCCCATTGCACCGAGTGGTAGGGGTGCATTGGGGGAAGACACGCCCATGGCGCCACTTTTTGGCATCACTTTTTCTTGCAAGACATGCTACCTCCATACCTATATACAGTATGGACTACAAAAATGTTTCCGCTTTTTCAAATACTTTTAAATCTTTAGCCAATGGATGAAACAACTTTATCTTGGTCTCTATCTCTTCGCCTCTTATTTTACTATTAACAGAGAAAAACATATTTGAACTGATGGTCGATGGACACAGTTTAAGAACATGTCAGCAAACAGTGAGGCTGATTATTTTTGTCATTGCGCGAAATTTATTCTCAGAGCTAACTCGGTGATTTTACTTACTAATAGGCAGTGAATAAAAGGAAAATTTTATAATGGTAGACAACATAATAAAGGGTGCTTACACTTCTTCCTTGGAAACTATTTGGAAATAGAACAACTTCAGTGACATTTTGATCTCATTGAAGTTTTCACTCTGAATATTCGTTCTTCGCTTGTTCATTGCATGGTTAAGGCCCGTTTCACACTTGCATTTTTAACACAGTGGAAAGAAGCTCATCTTAAAATCTTTTTTTTATCGCTGATGGAAAAATCACATCAGATTTCTACTTCAGCGATGAAAATACGCAAGTGTGAACACATTTTAAGATGAGCTTTTTTCCGCGCTGTTTAAAATGCAAGTATGAAGCGAGCCTTAACCATGCAATGATCAACAAGCGAAGAACGGATATTCCTAGTGAAAATTTCAATAAGATCAAAATCTCACTGAAGTTGTTCTATATCCAAATAGTTTCCAAGGAAGAAGTGTATGCTCCCTGTATTGTGATGTATACCATTATCATTTTTTTCCTTTTATTCACTGCCTTTTAGTAAGTAAAATCACAGAGTTAGCTCTAAGAATGACCTTCGCGCAATGACAAAAATAATCACCCTCACTCTTTGCTTACCTGTTCTTAAACTATGTCCATCAGTTCAAAAATGTTTTCACTTGTTAATAGTACAATAAGAGGTGGAGAAAAAGAGACCAAGATACAGTTTTTTCGTCCATTGGCTAACGATTTACAAGTATTTGAAAAAGTGGAAACATTTTTGTGGCCCATACAGTATATAAAAGAACGTAAAATAAATGATAATCCTCACTACTATTAAATAAACAGAGCCTAAGCCTATAAGGTAACGTTCTCACTAGCAGATCGACAACAAGTTGGTTGGGGAGGATGGTCATCAATGGGACAAAAACACAGAATGATTGATATTACATTTACTATGGGCAAAGTATGAAAAATAAAAAATCGATGTGTAATATAGATATTCCTTTATAAAATGAAACTAACTCGAATGCTATCACATATTCTGTTGACTAGAAAAAAATTAAATAAAAAACAAAAAAAATTGTCCCACTGTATAACAGAACTGGTGAACAATAGGACATACCCTGGTAAACGATGGGACAGTTTATCAAACTTGTTTAATGTTGAGGTTATGGTCAAATTTAAAGTTCGAATTATCTCTTTATGTTGTCCCACACTTAGTTGGTTCATATAATATCAGTTTAATGTCCTCTAGCTTCACCGAAGCCATGTCAGGAACATTTGGAAAATTAAACTAAAATTTCGCCTAACATCAATATTTCGTATATATCTTTTTCATGTTTTTGGTCAACAGAATACGTTTAAGAAGTCTCATCAAATTCTACAAGTGCATAAATCTTCATTTCCAACGTTTTTGGTAGATATTTAAGTTCTTCAGACGAATGGATTAGATTAAGAGTTTTATACCAGACCAAGAATAATAGTTCACAGGCCATCTACGGCGTATACTTTATGAAGTGATTTCGAAGGCCTTATCCTTAGTGGCACCAGCAAAATGCTTTTCTTTCTCTGGAGTATCAGTTGCAATCATGCTACGTCTTTTTTCTTTTATTAGTGAAATTTGTTTTCTAAGCAGTGCTTTGTGATGACCTCAGATGGCTAAAGCCCTCGAACATGGTCAAAAGTACAGCTTCAGCTGGAAGCTCTGTTTCTACAAGAAGCCCTGAAGCTGCAGTTCACGTTTTTGTATCAAAACTAGATATTTATTGATCCATAGGGAATAACTAGACGGTTTGGTTGACAATAGACACTGTCCCATTGTTAACCAAATTTTCTGTGCCAATGATCACCATGACGCCATTTTGAAAACATATGACTAACTACAAAAGTATGAGGTTTATAACTCTGTTCACTTAAGTTCTATTATTTCCAGTTCACATATTCCTATCTAATTGACAATTGTACCATATGTTTAAGAGGATTTGATAACTTGCTCATGTCTCTCGATTACCAAATTTCATTCTCTACGCCGAATTACCTGTAGTAAGTATTTGTTTATGACTAAATAAACATCAATTTTCCATATTAAATGCCTAATTAGGATTATTGTGTTTGTTACTTATATTGCTCTTTTGTATCTTTCTCAGATTACTAAATAAAACTCAGTCCATTGCGCTGTTTCATTTCGGAGAAGCAATTCCGAAACACTCTATGAGCAACAATTGAGCGAATCACTAATCTGATGCTCAAGAAGAAGATTGTACACTTTTTGTTTTGATTACAAATTTTAATTTTATAAACAAACCATGCGTTTTCGTCCTTTATTTTATATATTAATTGTTTCCTAAATATAGTATATAAACGTTTCTATTAAAGTTAATTAAATTTTATACCTTTACACGAATATTAAATGGATTTGTTAAACCTAATACCTAGTTGACAATCAAAACAAATGGTGTACATTCTTTTTCTTCAGGCTGAAAATTTCTTAAATTAGTAAGTCTGAAGTAAAATAGCTAGGTTTTGTAGATTTTTGATTATGAAAATCTTTAAAAGTATATAAAATCAAAATTATGCTACCAAATTCGATGCAGTTTACAGCAAAATGATAAGAAACATTAGCCTCGTTTAATAAGGCAATAAAAATATTTGCTTGGAGGGGACCTTTAACTTTTGACCAGAGCAAAAAATTTAGTGTTTGAAGTAAAATATGGAACTATTCCTAGAATATTTGTCCAAATGCTTTGAAATTTTATACGAATATATATGAGTTCTATATGAATATACATGCAAAATTTCAATAATGTGTAATTTGTACTTTTCATGAAATTAAAAATATAGATAACTTGGTTTGGCTACCCTTATATTTTGTCCGCTACTGTATAGCTACACTCGATCTGCCATTGAATTAACCGTTTTTACTGTCTAATTAGCGTAGCCTATTTACTCCCTTATTGTGTATATATTGAAAGTGCCAAATTATATGTTCGATGGCATAATTTGTATACTTCTTCTATATTGATATTGAAATGATAATTGATGGTATTAAAATTTGAAGTTATTCGCCAAATAATTTTCTACTTTCAGATCATATTGAAAATTGCGTATTCAGTAAAAGTTAAGGTGAATAAGTATTAAACTGATCGTAAAAAAAACTTGTTAATATATATTACTAATGATTTGTAAAACTCTTAAGGTATTTGAAATATAATTTCGGCGTTCCTATAAAGATTCTTGTTTTTAGTATTGTTATTATGATGCGCAAGCTCGTTGCGCAGAATCTACTTTCTGGCAGTGTTTCTGTTGGCATGGTATGTGGTGGGCTACATTATATTGCTCCTGTGTAAAATGGAGTTGTGTCTGCCAAAATGGTGCATTAGTGTATAATAATACGTGTGGCTATGGATTATGAAATGAGTGTAATTTTAACATGTAAATAGTTTAGTATAATGTCTAGTAACAAGTGCGTTGATAACAATGGCTATGAGCTCAAATTACATTCTCCAGCGGGAGTCGAACCGTTCCTATTTTCTTGGCCATTGTCTTCATCGGGCTCGGTGAGTATTTAATAATATTGATGAAATCCTAGTCCTAGGTATAAACCTATTACTTCACTTCTATCATTTTCATTGGTATTAGGAACTTAGGATGTAACCGAAATAATAATAAAATTTAAACCCAAATATGTAGTCACAATAGTCGGACTCGACGGACTGTTCCTAATTTAATGTGATTCGGTTGGGCACGTAACCTCAGTCCTCAAGTACCGTACTGTCCATTCAATCGGGTCAGCGGGATTATGATCATAGTGTCTGTGTCACAGACACAATCTTGGTTACTGATTAACCACTCTGAGTCTCTGCATAATGTGTCTCTTCTCCTGCACAGATTTTAATTTGAGAGACGGCTACTCTTGAGTACTCTCTGTACACCAGTCTGCAAGGCATGCACAATCAGTCTCCAGATATTTAATTTTTATGACAATTTGTCTCCAACGACCCAGACTGTATTTCATGGTAAATTCCACCGACTTGTCGGTGGAACTTTTCTCCATTGAAAATAATATTCTTGCAAAGTCGGTGGATTTTTAACTATTTATTCCTATGTTACCATTAATTTTCGGTGGAAAAATAGGTAAAATGTTGGTGGATCAGTCAAATTAGTGGAATTTTATGGTGGATTTTTTCAGCAAATTCAAAAAGTCAGTGGAATTTTGTGCATCAAATACAGACTGGCCAACGACCAGATTGTATTTGGTGGTAAATTCCACTGATATGTCGGGAGATATTCAATTTCTCTAATAAAAGAATTCCTGCAATGTCGGAGGCCAAGTAAAATAGTATGTCTCATAAACTCACCATTTGTCTCTCCAGCTCTCTCCAAATCGACAAATTCTCTCAAATGATCAAATTATCATTAATTCTCTCCAAAATAACATTGTAGCATAGGAGAAAAATAGATAAAACTTGCCATTTGCAATTGAAGGGCTCAAAATAACTGTCACAAACTCGCCATTAAAATGGCGAGTTTGGACATGCTTTATTACTTGGGTCGGAGGATATTTAGCTTTTAATTCATATATTACCCAGTCTGCAGAATATGGAACATTTTTCCAAGACTCTCTGCGGGAGTTTTTGATTGAATTTTAGAAATTTGAGATCTCTGCGGGAGATCTTTAATTAATTCCTATGTTACCATTAATTTAGCTGCGGGAGATTTTGAATTAATTCCTATGTTACCATTAAATTAGCTGCGGGAGATTCTGAAACTGCTACTGAAAATCAGAGAGTAACTGTCTCTCAAATTAAAATCTCTGCGGGAGAAGAGACACATTCTGCAGACTGGTATATTACCATTAATTTTGGGAGGAGTCGAGGAGAAACTGGGAAAATGTTGGAGGACTATACAAATTGATGAAAAATATTGCCTATTGGCAGCTATTTCTCCAATTTTTGAAAATTTCAGAGGAGTTCAATGCACCAAATACAAACTGGTTCGTAGATTTTTCAATTTCTCTCCAAAATGACCAAAACTTTCAAAATACTCTCCAATAATAACATGTAAACATAGGAATTAATTGGGAAATTGTCGCCGGATAATTCAGGAGACTAATTTCAAGGCATCAAATCAATAGTTGCCAAATGCTGTATAAACTTCACAACTTCATACATCTTTTGCAGTCTGGCCAAGTAAAATAGTATGTCTCACAAACTCATCAATTGTCTCTCCAGCTCTCTCCAAAATTTAAAAAATTCTCTCCAAAATGATCAAATTATCATTAATTCTCTCTAAAATAATATTGTAGCATAGGAGAAAAATAGATAAAACTCGCCATTAGCAATTGAACGGCTTGAAATAACTGTCACAAACTCGCCATTAAAATGGCGAGTTTGGACATGCTTTATTACTTGGCAGTCTGGTCTGTACTGTGACAGTTATTTTGAGCCCTTGAAATGCAAATGGTGAGAAATATCTATTTTTCTCCAGGACTCTCCTATGCTACAATTTTACAGGGTGGGGCGTAAGTTTGGAAGCAAATGAAATTGCATATTATAATCCAACGAAAAATATATTTAATAATTTACAGTTATGTATTATTACATGAGGGTTTTAAGAATTCAAAAATCATAAATTTATTCAAAATGTCCCCCCTTGTTTTTAATAACAGCCTCAAATCTCCTCCGAACTCCTCCTACTGCGGCACGCAACTGTTCTTGTGAAATTTCCTTCCAAGATCTCTGGAGCGAACGCTTTAAATCATCCACACTGCGATGGAATTTACCACAGGCCTTTGATTCAAGAATGGACCATACCGAAAAGTCCATAGGATTAACATCTGGGGAGCAGGGAGGCCACATTTCTTTGGACCAAAACCGTGGAAGATGGTCATGGCACCAGTTTTTGAGTGACATTTGCAGTATGTGAAGTCGCTCCATCTTGCTGAAATGTCCATAGAGTGTCATTACCGAAGTGATCCTTAGATGACTCCAACATTGGCGTCAAAATATTCTCAATATAACATTTAGCAATGATTTTGGCGCCTTGTTCCACAAAAATTAAAGGAGATCTCCAAGTTTCTGAAACGGCGATCCAGACCATTACTGAAGCAGGTTTCATGGTTCTGTGGACAGTTTTTGGGTTGTATGGGATGTCTTTTGCACTTTTACCAATTATTCTTTCATTCCTCCGGTTGTGAGCCATTTCCACTGTGAAATTTTTTTCGTCAGACCAAACAATTTCACCAGCCGTGCCAGACTTCAATTCTCTCAGAAGTGCTTTGCTTATCTCCAATCTCTCTTTCTTTACAGCTTCTGACAGAGTCTGTCTCTTTTGGAGGGTGAAAGAGAACATCTTTAGGTCTTCTTTGACAACTCTTCTCATTGTTCTGGGACTCACATTAGCTGATTTGGCTAACAATCGTATTGACCTTTTCGGGTTCCTCCTGATCTTCTCTCGGGCACATTTTATCAGTTGTTTGGTGCGTTGTGAGCGTGGTCTACCACTTCTTGGACGATCAGTCAAGTCTCCTCTCTCATTAAAACGCTTCACACACTTCCAAACAGTCGATCTCGATATTGAGAGAGTCTTTGAAATGACGGAATCTGACTTCCCGGCACGGTGTAGAGCAATAATGGCTTCTCTTTTGTCTGACATTTTTGAATTGACTAAATTTTTGTAAAAAATAACACTGCCACCTCATAATGTAGTGTCTCTACTATAGTTCAAACCCTATCACCTACTTAGGAACTTATTTTTAAGAATTATATTAATGTTTGAAAAATTGCTTCCAAACTTACGCCCCACCCTGTATTATTTTTGGAGAGAATTTATGATAATTTTATCATTTTGAAGAGAAATTTAGTGATTTTTGGAGAGCCTGTCAGAGCCAGTTTGCAGAATATGGAACATTTTTCCAAGACTCTCTGTGGGAGTTTTTGATTGAATTTTAGAAATTGGAGATCTCTGCCGGAGATCTTGAATTAATTCCTATGCTACCATTGATTTAGCTGCGGGAGATTTTGAATTAATTCCTATGTTACTATTACTTTAGCCGCGGGAGATTCTGAAACTGCTACTGAGAGTCAGAGACTAACCGTCTCTAAAATTAAAATCTCTGCGGGAGAAGAGACACATTCTGCAGACTGGTTGGAGAGTAGTGTTGGAAAAATGTTCCCTATTCTGCAGTCTGACTGATTAATGATTATCACTGTCTAGCACTCAGACTAGCAGTAGCATCCAGTCATGTCCAGACTGCAGGGACTGGTAAACTGTTTTCCAGAAAAATTCTCTATTTTGGCTTCTGTTCTCAGTAAAATACATGTAAATATAGGAGGAAATTAAGGATTGTTCACACAGAAAATGTTAAATGTCCCATATCGAGGAAAATTGTTCCATATTCTGCAGTAGGGACTGGTGTCAGTAACTATAGACCAGTCTCCAAAGTGACTCAAGTCTGCAATTTTGAAAAGCTCTTTAATGTTGCCAATTTGCCAAAGATCTTTGAAGTAGTTTTTGAGCACAAATAAAGACTAATTCCTACTTAATTCCTATGTTTACATCTGAAATTACATGTAATTACTGAAGAGATTTTGGAAACATAATTGAAAATCTAGATCTCTTTACTTTTACATTCTGAAACTGTTTGATTTACTTTTACGGTCCAATTTTTTTAAATTTACTTTTACAGTGCAAACTGTTTTCTGATTTACTTATATGGTCCAAACTTTTCTCTGATTTACCTTAAGGCCCCCTTCACACTTGCATTTCTCAACGCCGCGTTAGAAATACTGCTCGTGGCAAAAAGTTTAGCTGCAATTTATTTTAACGGAGCCCTTCACACTTTTTTTTAGAAAAATTGCAGAAATTTTTCTAACGCAAGTGTGAAGCGGGCCTTAGGGTCAGAGTTTTTAATTACTTTTACTGTCAGAACTTGATAAAAAAAATATTTTCATGAATTACTCATGAATTATTTTCATTCAATATAATTAGAAGTTCATATCAAAGAATGACCTTTCCATTGAATAAAGTTCCATCTTGAAAATTAAAGAAGGATAAATTGTTGTCAACGCTTATCAGCGGTATCATATTTTTTTTTTTAATTTATGAAAATTTTGATTTCGTTATTAAAATTTCAATATTTACTTTTTTGATCCAAACTTCTTTCTGATTTACCTTTACGGTACGAACTTTTTTGATTACTTTTAGGGTCTGAAATTTTTTCTCGGACTGTAAAAGTAAAGATATCAAAAAGTCTGTAGACAAATTGTTCTCAACTTATAATCAGTCTCCAAAATGATCAGAATTCTCTAAAAGTCTCTAATTATTACATATAGACATAGAAATTCCAAATTATTTTGGAAGTAGTTTCTAAGATATTACTTAAATGTCTCCAAATATCTTTGACGAGATGGACAGGCTTTGTTGACTGGACTTTGGATGAGTGAAATTCATTAACAAATCTTTCATTTAATAGTCTCAAAGAATGTACATGCATCTTAAATCAAGAATGAAGCTTCATGATGTTTTCGAAGTTGAAAAACATCAAATTTCTATTTTAAATATCCCAAATGACTAGATGTGCCATGTGAATATTTGACTAGATGTGCCATGTGAATATTTGACTAGATGTGCCATGTGAATATTTGACTAGATGTGCCATGTGGATATTTGTAATCAATGTAATCTTTCCTGCCAGACTTAAAAACATTATATATTTCAGTTCCAGATTATATTTGATGATAAACTTGGCTGACATGTTGGTATTGACTAATAGGAATTAACTAATGTTAAAAAGTTATTAGCTAGGTTTAACTTTTTCTTAAATGATTGAAGAAAATGTGAATGTTTGATAAATAAGTAAGTTTCTTGAATTGCTTTATTTAGTGTAATCTCAATCTGTCTCTGATAGTAAATTAATAGAATGGTAGAATTATTTTAACAATTGTTTTTAGTCTTGTGAATATTCAAATTTCTAAATTAGAGCACAGATTTATCTCAACTTGAGTTTTAAAATCCCATATTATGTAAAAGGAATTATTTTTGATATTTTTTTATTCATCAAACATCTCTGAATATATCTCTATATTTGGCTTAATTGTCGTATGAAATTTTAATTTAATTCATACATAATGTTTATTGTCAATTTACATGTTATTTTCTGTGAACACTTGAACTGGCACTTAAGACTCCAAGTGCCAGTTTGTATTTCATGGCAGAATCTGCTACCAGTTTACACTTGTCATACAAAGAGTATTTTATTTATTATATATAGACAAATATAGTACAGATAAAGATAGACAAAGTTAAATAATTTTTAGCCAATAAGAATAGGATAAAGCTCTAGAAGCATAATTACCATTATCATTACTTTAAACTAATCTAGAGTGAAAAATAGGTAGATAATTTCTTGTATTCATTTTGTAATTTCACTAAGCCAATATTTTGGCTATGACATTGAAATACAGTTTATCTAGTTCATTTACAATAAAATATATAAACACCTGTATAAGCTAAAAGAAAATTGTACTCAAAGCAAAGCACAGCTGCTATAAAAGATAGCTAAATTACATGTAAAATAAAAATAAAAACAATTTTCATTGAAGTTAAAATATGGTGCTCTCATTCTTTGTACTAGATCAATTCTATTTTGAAGTTCAATGTTACTAATCTGTTTATTAAGTAAATAACTATTTCAATTAGAAATACTCTAGAAATTGAAACTTATGAAATTAGTTGTATATTGATTATATAGAAAATAGACTTGAAAATGTGAATGTTATTTTTTTTAATGAAACTAGTTTCAGTTGAAATGAATCTGTCTGATGCCTCTGTTTATTGTTTATTAGTGTGTATTCTACACTGATACCTATTTTAGAACAAGATGAAGCTAATTTAAATCAGATAATTCATTAAGATATTTTATTGAAATTTAGAATTAATTTTTTGTTTGTAGATTAGACTAAATATAGACACTACGATTTTTTTGTAGATTTTTTGTTAAATAAATTATAAACATATCCAAGTCTAAAATAAAACCAGTTATTATTAGATAACTGATTTTCTGATAATATCAGTTGTTTGTTATATTATGTTTCAAATCAACCTTCAATTTTATTTTCACTAATCAATGTCTGTTGTTTAATATTAATGTTATGATGCATTCAATTGCATATCTTAATTAATCACTTGAATAACTGTTCTAAATCTCTCTGTTTCTTTTTCAGGATAAAAGTGATGGTTCCTGTGACATAATAGAAACTATAAGGTAAAGTTACAATAGAAACTATAAGGTAGAGTTACTATAGAAACTATAAGGTAGAGTTACAATAGAAACTATAAGGTAGAGTTACAATAGAAACTATAAGGTAAAGTTACAATAGAAACTATAAGGTAAAGTTACAATAGAAACTATAAGGTAAAGTTACAATAGAAACTATAAGGTAAAGTTACAATAGAAACTATAAGGTAAAGTTACAATAGAAACTATAAGGTAAAGTTACAATAGAAACTATAAGGTAAAGTTACAATAGAAACTATAAGGTAAAGTTACAATAGAAACTATAAGGTAAAGTTACAATAGAAACTATAAGGTAAAGTTACAATAGAAACTATAAGGTAGAGTTACAATAGAAACTATAAGGTAGAGTTACAATAGAAACTATAAGGTAGAGTTACAATAGAAACTATAAGGTAGAGTTACAATAGAAACTATAAGGTAGAGTTACAATAGAAACTATAAGGTAGAGTTACAATAGAAACTATAAGGTAGAGTTACAATAGAAACTATAAGGTAGAGTTACAATAGAAACTATAAGGTAGAGTTACAATAGAAACTATAAGGTAGAGTTACAATAGAAACTATAAGGTAGAGTTACAATAGAAACTATAAGGTAGAGTTACAATAGAAACTATAAGGTAGAGTTACAATAGAAACTATAAGGTAGAGTTACAATAGAAACTATAAGGTAAAGTTACA
The DNA here is from genome assembly GCA_947561585.1 of Caprella mutica. Taxonomy (NCBI): domain Eukaryota; kingdom Metazoa; phylum Arthropoda; class Malacostraca; order Amphipoda; family Caprellidae; genus Caprella; species Caprella mutica. Next base: position 74,865 of record CANNZV010002139.1, read on the forward strand.
ATAGAAACTATAAGGTAAAGTTACAATAGAAACTATAAGGTAAAGTTACAATAGAAACTATAAGGTAAAGTTACAATAGAAACTATAAGGTAAAGTTACAATAGAAACTATAAGGTAGAGTTACAATAGAAACTATAAGGTAGAGTTACAATAGAAACTATAAGGTAGAGTTACAATAGAAACTATAAGGTAGAGTTACAATAGAAACTATAAGGTAGAGTTACAATAGAAACTATAAGGTAGAGTTACAATAGAAACTATAAGGTAGATTTACAATAGAAACTATAAGGTAGATTTACAATAGAAACTATAAGGTAGAGTTACAATAGAAACTATAGGGTAGAGTTACAATAGAAACTATAAGTTAGAGTTACAATAGAAACTATAAGTTAGAGTTACAATAGAAACTATAAGGTAAAGTTACAATAGAAACTATAAGGTAAAGTTACAATAGAAACTATAAGGTAAAGTTACAATAGAAACTATAAGGTAAAGTTACAATAGAAACTATAGGGTAAAGTTACAATAGAAACTATAGGGTAAAGTTACAATAGAAACTATAGGGTAAAGTTACAATAGAAACTATAGGGTAAAGTTACAATAGAAACTATAGGGTAAAGTTACAATAGAAACTATAGGGTAAAGTTACAATAGAAACTATAGGGTAAAGTTACAATAGAAACTATAGGGTAAAGTTACAATAGAAACTATAGGGTAAAGTTACAATAGAAACTATAGGGTAAAGTTACAATAGAAACTATAGGGTAAAGTTACAATAGAAACTATAGGGTAAAGTTACAATAGAAACTATAGGGTAAAGTTACAATAGAAACTATAAGGTAAAGTTACAATAGAAACTATAAGGTAAAGTTACAATAGAAACTATAAGGTAGAGTTACAATAGAAACTATAAGGTAGAGTTACAATAGAAACTATAAGGTAAAGTTACAATAGAAACTATAAGGTAAAGTTACAATAGAAACTATAGGGTAGAGTTACAATAGAAACTATAGGGTAGAGTTACAATAGAAACTATAAGGTAGAGTTACAATAGAAACTATAAGGTAGAGTTACAATAGAAACTATAAGGTAGAGTTACAATAGAAACTATAAGGTAGAGTTACAATAGAAACTATAAGGTAGAGTTACAATAGAAACTATAAGGTAAAGTTACAATAGAAACTATAGGGTAGAGTTACAATAGAAACTATAGGGTAGAGTTACAATAGAAACTATAGGGTAGAGTTACAATAGAAACTATAGGGTAGAGTTACAATAGAAACTATAGGGTAGAGTTACAATAGAAACTATAGGGTAGAGTTACAATAGAAACTATAGGGTAGAGTTACAATAGAAACTATAGGGTAGAGTTACAATAGAAACTATAGGGTAGAGTTACAATAGAAACTATAGGGTAGAGTTACAATAGAAACTATAGGATAGAGTTACAATAGAAACTATAGGATAGAGTTACAATAGAAACTATAGGATAGAGTTACAATAGAAACTATAGGATAGAGTTACAATAGAAACTATAGGATAGAGTTACAATAGAAACTATAGGGTAGAGTTACAATAGAAACTATAAGGTAGAGTTACAATAGAAACTATAAGGTAGAGTTACAATAGAAACTATAAGGTAGAGTTACAATAGAAACTATAAGGTAGAGTTACAATAGAAACTATAAGGTAGAGTTACAATAGAAACTATAAGGTAGAGTTACAATAGAAACTATAAGGTAGAGTTACAATAGAAACTATAAGGTAGAGTTACAATAGAAACTATAAGGTAGAGTTACAATAGAAACTATAAGGTAGAGTTACAATAGAAACTATAAGGTAGAGTTACAATAGAAACTATAAGGTAGAGTTACAATAGAAACTATAAGGTAGAGTTACAATAGAAACTATAAGGTAGAGTTACAATAGAAACTATAAGGTAGAGTTACAATAGAAACTATAAGGTAGAGTTACAATAGAAACTATAGGGTAGAGTTACAATAGAAACTATAGGGTAGAGTTACAATAGAAACTATAGGGTAAAGTTACAATAGAAACTATAGGGTAAAGTTACAATAGAAACTATAAGGTAAAGTTACAATAGAAACTATAAGGTAAAGTTACAATAGAAACTATAAGGTAAAGTTACAATAGAAACTATAAGGTAAAGTTACAATAGAAACTATAAGGTAAAGTTACAATAGAAACTATAAGGTAGAGTTACAATAGAAACTATAAGGTAGAGTTACAATAGAAACTATAAGGTAGAGTTACAATAGAAACTATAAGGTAGAGTTACAATAGAAACTATAAGGTAGAGTTACAATAGAAACTATAGGGTAGAGTTACAATAGAAACTATAGGGTAGAGTTACAATAGAAACTATAGGGTAGAGTTACAATAGAAACTATAGGGTAAAGTTACAATAGAAACTATAGGGTAAAGTTACAATAGAAACTATAGGGTAAAGTTACAATAGAAACTATAAGGTAAAGTTACAATAGAAACTATAAGGTAAAGTTACAATAGAAACTATAAGGTAAAGTTACAATAGAAACTAGCTACAAGGTAAAGTTACAATAGAAACTATAAGGTAAAGTTACAATAGAAACTAGCTACAAGGTAAAGTTTCCCTTATTTATTTATGTTTTTTCTATAATTTCCCCATATATTCCTTTTTCTCTTTTCCTCGATTTATTCTCGTTTCTCTCTCTTCCCCATTTATTCCTGTTTTTCTTTTCTCTCTTCCTCTTCCATTTATTCCCATCTCTCTATTCCCCTATTTATTTTTGTTTCTCTATTCCCCTATTTATTTTTGTTTCTCTTTTCCCCATTTATTCCTGTTTCTCTCTTTCCCCCATTTATTCCTGTTTCTCTCTTTCCCCATTTATTCCTGTTTCTCTCTTTCCCCCATTTATTCCTGTTTCTCTCTTTCTCCCATTTATTCCTGTTTCTCTCTTTCTCCCATTTATTCCTGTTTCTCTCTTTCCCCTATTTATTCCTGTTTCTCTCTTTCCCCTATTTATTCCTGTTTCTCTCTTTCCCCCATTTATTCCTGTTTCTCTCTTTCCCCCATTTATTCCTGTTTCTCTCTTTCCCCCATTTATTCCTGTTTCTCTCTTTCCCCCATTTATTCCTGTTTCTCTCTTTCCCCCATTTATTCCTGTTTCTCTCTTTCCCCCATTTATTCCTGTTTCTCTCTTTCCCCCATTTATTCCTGTTTCTCTCTTTCCCCCATTTATTCCTGTTTCTCTCTTTCCCCCATTTATTCCTGTTTCTCTCTTTCCCCCATTTATTCCTGTTTCTCTCTTTCCCCCATTTATTCCTGTTTCTCTCTTTCCCCCATTTATTCCTTTTTTTCTCTATTCCTCCATCTCTCGCTTGTTCTCCGTGTCTACCCGCAGTTCGTTCGTTCGTATGTATGTGTGTACATCGATCCCGTGTGAATGACTTCAGCAGTAGCACTAGCTACATTGGTGCACACTTTTCCCCATAACAAGTGCTTTTCCATTCAATGCTCTAATCGATTTTGTTGTGTGTGTCCCTATCGATTGTGTGTGTGTACGTGTGGTGCTGTGGCTGTGTGCGTAGACACTGTGTACACTCTCTCTACACGCACACAGATCGATTGTGTGTGTGTGTGTGTAGTGGGTTAGTCGCCTAACCTTTGTTGTGTCTGCTTTCTTTTTCAGTACATTAACCCCAGTACACTTGGTGTTGATATGGCTTGTCTTTGGCCTTATTTGGGGTCGTGAGAAATGCAAACACTCTGCTAATGGCTCCTAAAAATAGACACTGTCTCTAGTATCTAATGTAGAACATCTCTAAGGCTCATATTTTCGTAACGTAACTATCAGTTATTCTATCAAAGTAAAATTACAAAGCGAGAAAGATGACAAAGTTGAACAAACTTTGAATTTAGTATCCCTATTCACCATTTGATGAGTAAGGAACCTCTTTCCCTCAGTTGGTAGTAATTGTTCCATTTTGATATAAGGTCTTCACGATAGTCTATAGTGTATATAAACATATGTTATAACAAATACTTAGCGTAAAATGACAACCTCCAAAATATCCTTTAATGTCAACACAGCCTTGATATTTTACCTTGGAAATTATTTTACCATTGCATGGTTATCTTTGTATACCAGTGGTTATATCTTTGTATACCAGTGGTTATATCTTTGTATACCAGTGGTTATATCTTTGTATACCAGTGGTTATATCTTTGTATACCAGTGGTTATATCTTTGTATACCAGTGGTTATATCTTTGTATACCAGTGGTTATATCTTTGTATACCAGTGGTTATATCTTTGTATACCAGTGGTTATATCTTTGTATACCAGTGGTTATATCTTTGTATACCAGTGGTTATATCTTTGTATACCAGTGGTTATATCTTCTCCTCTCTCACGCACCATCCCCCCCCCCCTTTTTTTACCATTAAAAGGTATGTCACGATGTTTATGTCTTCTTGACACACCTGAGGTTCATTGGGGTAGTACGACTTAATGTACGGTTCCACATTATCGGTCATATAAGAGAGAGTAATTTCAACTTTTTATATTGATTGGCATTCATGATACCTGCATGCATCATGGACAAGATTATATACTTTTTATATGATCGATAATATTGTTACCGGGCTATAAATCTGCTCTTATCCTGATAATATATATCATATGTATTTGTTTCGTTTAATTTCATTCCTTGTGTCTCCATTGCAATGCTCTGTGTAGTAATTAGTTGAGAGGAAACCTTAGTAGTGACTCAGGGGTGAAGAAAAGCAGCACGAGAAATGTACTTGCAGCACAGCAGTACTGCTGTCATGTACTTGCAGCAGTACTGCACTTATCTACCTCATATTTCCCTTATAATAGTCGATATCAAAGTTAATAATCAAACCTTTATCAATTGAATGCCCGCGTTTATTTATTTCATTAATTCTGCATGTGTTTTTTTAGCAATGTGTATTGCATTGATTTCTATAGCATATCAGTTACAATATTCATTGCATTGATTTCTATAGTATATCAGTTACAATATTCATTGCATTGATTTCTATAGCATATCAGTTACAATATTCATTGCATTGATTTCTATAGTATATCAGTTACAATATTCATTGCATTGATTTCTATAGTATATCAGTTACAATATTCATTGCATTGATTTCTATAGTATATCAGTTACAATATTCATTGCATTGATTTCTATAGTATATCAGTTACAATATTCATTGCATTGATTTCTATAGCATATCAGTTACAATATTCATTGCATTGATTTCTATAGTATATCAGTTACAATATTCATTGCATTGATTTCTATAGCATATCAGTTACAATATTCATTGCATTGATTTCTATAGTATATCAGTTACAATATTCATTGCATTGATTTCTATAGCATATCAGTTACAATATTCATTGCATTGATTTCTATAGCATATCAGTTACAATATTCATTGCATTGATTTCTATAGTATATCAGTTACAATATTCATTGCATTGATTTCTATAGCATATCAGTTACAATATTCATTGCATTGATTTCTATAGTATATCAGTTACAATATTCATTGCATTGATTTCTATAGCATATCAGTTACAATATTCATTGCATTGATTTCTATAGCATATCAGTTACAATATTCATTGCATTGATTTCTACAGCATATCAGTTACAATATTCATTGCATTGATTTCTATAGCATATCAGTTACAATATTCATTGCATTGATTTCTATAGCATATCAGTTACAATATTCATTGCATTGATTTCTATAGTATATCAGTTACAATATTCATTGCATTGATTTCTATAGTATATCAGTTACAATATTCATTGCATTGATTTCTATAGTATATCAGTTACAATATTCATTGCATTGATTTCTATAGCATATCAGTTACAATATTCATTACATTGATTTCTGTAGTATATCAGTTACAATATTCATTGCATTGATTTCTATAGTATATCAGTTACAATATTCATTGCATTGATTTCTATAGCATATCAGTTACAATATTCATTGCATTGATTTCTATAGTATATCAGTTACAATATTCATTGCATTGATTTCTATAGCATATCAGTTACAATATTCATTGCATTGATTTCTATAGCATATCAGTTACAATATTCATTGCATTGATTTCTACAGCATATCAGTTACAATATTCATTGCATTGATTTCTATAGCATATCAGTTACAATATTCATTGCATTGATTTCTATAGCATATCAGTTACAATATTCATTGCATTGATTTCTATAGCATATCAGTTACAATATTCATTGCATTGATTTCTATAGTATATCAGTTACAATATTCATTGCATTGATTTCTATAGCATATCAGTTACAATATTCATTGCATTGATTTCTATAGCATATCAGTTACAATATTCATTGCATTGATTTCTATAGTATATCAGTTACAATATTCATTGCATTGATTTCTATAGTATATCAGTTACAATATTCATTGCATTGATTTCTATAGCATATCAGTTACAATATTCATTGCATTGATTTCTATAGTATATCAGTTACAATATTCATTGCATTGATTTCTATAGCATATCAGTTACAATATTCATTGCATTGATTTCTATAGCATATCAGTTACAATATTCATTGCATTGATTTCTACAGCATATCAGTTACAATATTCATTGCATTGATTTCTATAGCATATCAGTTACAATATTCATTGCATTGATTTCTATAGTATATCAGTTACAATATTCATTGCATTGATTTCTATAGTATATCAGTTACAATATTCATTGCATTGATTTCTATAGTATATCAGTTACAATATTCATTGCATTGATTTCTATAGCATATCAGTTACAATATTCATTACATTGATTTCTGTAGTATATCAGTTACAATATTCATTGCATTGATTTCTATAGTATATCAGTTACAATATTCATTGCATTGATTTCTATAGTATATCAGTTACAATATTCATTGCATTGATTTCTATAGTATATCAGTTACAATATTCATTGCATTGATTTCTATAGTATATCAGTTACAATATTCATTGCATTGATTTCTATAGCATGTCAGTTACAATATATATATTGCATTGATTTCTATAGCCTATCGGTGGTGTATAACTCCTTTGTCTCCGTATACCTGCCCTAACTTTCAAACGGAGATTGCAGGTGTAGATACTAGATAGGTGTATGGCTCTTTTCGTGTGGGCAGATGTTTGTCTGTACCTCGGTACAACTTGCTCTCCGTTACCAGATTGGGCCACTACACTGCCATTCCTATGCTACTCTGTCTGCACAATGTTACATCTCGTGCACTCAATGTGTATCTACTGTCTTTATTTCAAATGAAAGTATGATAACAAACTAAACCTTAGGTGATGTCAGACCTATTTATGAACATAATACTCTAGTGCATTTATAGACTCAAAGAAGAATATATAGCTTAGCTATTTGCAATGTGCATGATAGTGTCTAAAGGTGAACAAAGCAAAGAAACATCGCCATTAGAGTGGTGTGAGTGTACCGAGACACTGTTGCTAACTTGCACTGAGACACTGTGTGGTACGCTATGTACCTGTAGTGCACCACACAGCTATCTCTGTGTACCTACAGTGCACCACACGGCTATCTCTGTGTACCTACAGTGCACCACACGGCTATCTCTGTGTACCTGTAGTGCACCACACAGCTATCTCTGTGTACCTACAGTGCACCACACAGCTATCTCTGTGTACCTACAGTGCACCACACGGCTATCTCTGTGTACCTACAGTGCACCACACGGCTATCTCTGTGTACCTACAGTGCACCACACAGCTATCTCTGTGTACCTGTAGTGCACCACACAGCTATCTCTGTGTACCTACAGTGCACCACACAGCTATCTCTGTGTACCTGTAGTGCACCACACAGCTATCTCTGTGTACCTACAGTGCACCACACAGCTATCTCTGTGTACCTACAGTGCACCACACGGCTATCTCTGTGTACCTACAGTGCACCACACGGCTATCTCTGTGTACCTGTAGTGCACCACACGGCTATCTCTGTGTACCTGTAGTGCACCACACGGCTATCTCTGTGTACCTACAGTGCACCACACGGCTATCTCTGTGTACCTACAGTGCACCACACGGCTATCTCTGTGTACCTACAGTGCACCACACGGCTATCTCTGTGTACCTACAGTGCACCACACAGCTATCTCTGTGTACCTACAGTGCACCACACAGCTATCTCTGTGTACCTACAGTGCACCACACAGCTATCTCTGTGTACCTACAGTGCACCACACAGCTATCTCTGTGTACCTACAGTGCACCACACAGCTATCTCTGTGTACCTACAGTGCACCACACAGCTATCACTGTGTACCTACAGAGCACCACAATGATAGTAGTAGTTGCACATAGTACCTACAGTGCTCCACGTAGGTAGTAGTAGTTACATAGTAGGTAGCTACTATATACTATGTGCAGTTCACTTACCAAACCGGCTTTAGTTCTCATCTTCTCTTTCAAATCCACTCTACAAACTCCACTCCTCTTTCTAATTCGGCTTATTTAACTCTAATGTACACAGAACAAAGCACATTAGTCCTAACTAGGGTAAAGTCACAGCTACCAGAGGCAAATTGAATACTGCATGAAAATATCAATAGGTTATTTTATTAGAACTCTTTAAATGATGAGCATTGAAATATATTGGTTGCTAAGTGTTCTTCTCTCCACAATGACTATCTCTCAGTGTTATAGTGACTCATTAGTTTATTAGGGGAGTGCATTTGAAGGGACAGGTAGAGCTTTAGTCTGCCAATACATTGACCCCTGCCTCTAATACCTTGCACCTAAAAACTGCATTTCACTGCCAATGTTAGGGTGGTGCTTGACTCACTGCTAAGCACTACTGTGATCTCTTCACTGTTATATTTCTTTGCATTCTATTACCTCTGTTAGTTACGCCTAGTTAGCATGAGAACTTGAGAAATACTGCATTTCCTATTTTAACGGTTATAATAGTTATCTGTTTCCAGTAATGATTACTATTTAGCGGTTAATGTTTCCAAACGAATAGGAGGTGGTGGTGTGTACTGTGGAGTGTGTGTACTGTGGAGTGTGTGTACTGTGGAGTGTGTGTACTGTGGAGTGTGTGTACTGTGGAGTGTGTGTACTGTGGAGTGTGTGTACTGTGGAGTGTGTGTACTGTGGAGTGTGTGTACTGTGGAGTGTGTGTACTGTGGAGTGTGTGTACTGTGGAGTGTGTGTACTGTGGAGTGTGTGTACTGTGGAGTGTGTGTACTGTGGAGTGTGTGTACTGTGGAGTGTGTGTACTGTGGAGTGTGTGTACTGTGGAGTGTGTGTACTGTGGAGTGTGTGTACTGTGGAGTGTGTGTACTGTGGAGTGTGTGTACTGTGGAGTGTGTGTACTGTGGAGTGTGTGTACTGTGGAGTGTGTGTACTGTGGAGTGTGTGTACTGTGGAGTGTGTGTACTGTGGAGTGTGTGTACTGTGGAGTGTGTGTACTGTGGAGTGAGGTGTGTGTACTGTGGAGTGAGGTGTGTGTACTGTGGAGTGAGGTGTGTGTACTGTGGAGTGAGGTGTGTGTACTGTGGAGTGAGGTGTGTGTACTGTGGAGTGAGGTGTGTGTACTGTGGAGTGAGGTGTGTGTACTGTGGAGTGAGGTGTGTGTACTGTGGAGTGAGGTGTGTGTACTGTGGAGTGAGGTGTGTGTACTGTGGAGTGAGGAGTGTGTACTGTGGAGTGAGGAGTGTGTACTGTGGAGTGAGGAGTGTGTACTGTGGAGTGAGGAGTGTGTACTGTGGAGTGAGGAGTGTGTACTGTGGAGTGAGGAGTGTGTACTGTGGAGTGAGGAGTGTGTACTGTGGAGTGAGGAGTGTGTACTGTGGAGTGAGGAGTGTGTACTGTGGAGTGAGGAGTGTGTACTGTGGAGTGAGGAGTGTGTACTGTGGAGTGAGGAGTGTGTACTGTGGAGTGAGGAGTGTGTACTGTGGAGTGAGGAGTGTGTACTGTGGAGTGAGGAGTGTGTACTGTGGAGTGAGGAGTGTGTACTGTGGAGTGAGGAGTGTGTACTGTGGAGTGAGGAGTGTGTACTGTGGAGTGAGGAGTGTGTACTGTGGAGTGAGGAGTGTGTACTGTGGAGTGAGGAGTGTGTACTGTGGAGTGAGGAGTGTGTACTGTGGAGTGAGGAGTGTGTACTGTGGAGTGAGGAGTGTGTACTGTGGAGTGAGGAGTGTGTACTGTGGAGTGAGGAGTGTGTACTGTGGAGTGAGGAGTGTGTACTGTGGAGTGAGGAGTGTGTACTGTGGAGTGAGGAGTGTGTACTGTGGAGTGAGGAGTGTGTACTGTGGAGTGAGGAGTGTGTACTGTGGAGTGAGGAGTGTGTACTGTGGAGTGAGGAGTGTGTACTGTGGAGTGAGGAGTGTGTACTGTGGAGTGAGGAGTGTGTACATGTTAATTGTAGCTCTACTGTCTCAGAGTTATCATTTCAGCTCACCATATGCGCTATGCAGTCTTATGCATCTCTACTAGCAACCGCATACTTAGCTTGCACTTTACCTACCATGCACTTGCCTTTGTGCTGCACTGAACAGTACAGTGCTCAAATACTTGATAGCAGTGCTTCGGATGCAACGGAACATTTTAAACAGTACAGTATTCATATTATTATAAAATTAAATCAAATATCTAATAAATGTACACTATTTAGTCTATTTTGCTCTTTAAATATTCCTATGTTTCCATTAATGTTTGTGGTTTGTTACTCTACATGTCATATGTAAGCCTTTGTAGTTTAGTAACATCCAAATCACTAGAGACAACCCCTTACTATGTTCTCAGTTGGTGTGTGTGTGTGTACTTTGCGGGTCGTTACACTCGCCAAATATCTCAAGGACGAGCCGTACATGTACGTATGTGTGTACGTGTACGTACATGTATGTGTGAGTGATGATATCACCCCGTCTTACAGATGTGCTTTTGTACTCCTAGCATTTTAGCGCTAACTTATGCAATGGTTGTTTTAAAATAAAACACTATCTTATTGTCTTGCCGGTTTTATATTTTTACTATTGAGAGATGAACTGTGAATTTATTTTCGCATTTTGCTTGATAGGGTAAATAATCAATTACCGGCACTTGACATTCCTCATCTATTATTCATGAATGAGAATAGTTTGCAGTGTGTCACTACCTAACTATTCGCACAATTTCTTCTTATCATAAATAACAGTACCAGAAAATAAATCAGTTAGCTTCTGCTCCAGTTACCTCACAACGTACATAATTAATAATAATATAGTCTGTAAATTAGGTAGGCTAATAATGTTGGCTAATAATGTTTTTTTAAGTAGACTGCTCGTGAAACATCAGATGTTAATTTATTTGACTTATTGAATGATGTTCCATTACTTTAATATGCCATTTTTTTCACTCTTGATAGTTGAAATATTCGAAATATTCGACTGGTAATTTCTAATCTGACCGTATCTAGGATACTTTTACTTTTGCATTTAGATGTTATTAGGGTTCATTTCAATAGGAAAATAGGCTTAACTATTTTAAAACTAACCTCTTCAGTGTGCAAACACACAAGATAATGTGGTTAATAGTGTAATAGGTATGCATATTTCGATATATTTACTATCTGTACTAACTATGCATTACTTTCATTAGAAACTATCTCCTGCGTGCAGATATGGTAAAAGTATTGTCATAGAGGCAACCACTGTGTTGCTATTACAGGTATTTTCTTGCTGTGGAGACGGTGAAAAGAGTTTATCTTAGATACAGCACTCACTTTTACAGCTTCGATTGTATCGTAGATACAACACTCACTGTCAGCTGTAAGTGTATCTTAGATACAGCGTTCACTGTCAGCTGTAAGTGTATCTTAGATACAGCACTCGCTGTCTCACGCAGCTGTGAAAAAATCAGATGATTTGTGCATCTGTCCTCAGACTAGCTGATAGTTATTATAATTGAATATTATCCTGCTAATGTTTGAGTAATACCAACAATGAAATTATATCTACATATTTGAAAGCACTGTTTTTTTTTCAATTATCATAACGTCTATCAGTCGATTGGGTTAACGGTGATTAGCTCCTTTTCCTCATTAGGTATTTGTGTGTGTGATGGTACCGCACTATCGTCACCTGCTTTCAAAGTCTAAATTTGGCGGGATATTTGGTGTACATTTTCAATCTGATTCATCCGGTGCTCTAATGGCAGAGGTTTCTCTTCTCTCTATTCTTAGTTTGATATCATTGAGAGTAATTTGTAGCCTCCGTATTTGATTATAATTTTGCTATCTAGGGTAGAAAATGATTACTGAGCTTTAAAAGAGTTGTGCATTGTCAAAAATCAAAATTATTCTCTCCCACAATTTTAATATATATGATATCTTCCGAATGTATTTCATCATATTTTTTATCTTTCTACTAACAGTTATTATGGTGTGTTTAGTATCTATTATCTACCTCGTATCTTTATCTCTCTACACTACTAAACAGTTATGTAATTAGGTAACTAATTACTGCTTTGTACTGTGCCTTTGTCTTCATAACTGTAGTGCGTTTGCATGTCATTGTACAGTCTTTTCTCTGTTTCATGTGTGGATGTGACATCGAAACTTTCCTCATTTTCATATTTGTTGGATGTTCTTAATTTCCAGATTAATACTTTCAAACTAAACAATAGCTTGCAGTACAGTTACGTGGGAATGCACATACCGTTTTCTTCATGGACCCCAGCATAGAAAACTATTTTCACTGTGGACCCCCTGAGATATAATGTAGTTTTAGCACCTATATCTAGGTAGATTTTATTAATAAAAGTATTTAAATTCGAATGTGGAATATTAAAAACTTCAAATTAAATAAAAGTACATTCCTATTTAGTAATTACCACTAGTGATTGATAGCTCCAAGTCATAGCTAAGCTACTAGTGTTCTCCTTTTGGTAGTTCTGTTCTTTGTTTTAGTATTTCTTATGTAGTTAATTCTCTCGATCTTGTAAAGTGGTGCAATCCTTTAAATTAACGCATTAGTTAATTTTGCTAATGAGTAACTAGTTAAGAGGAAAGATAAATCTGTAGAAGTGGCAAAAAACAACGACAAACTACAGCGATCAAATTACATCGTGCCAAAAATTGGTGATGCTCTGCAGACTGTAGGTGATATGCTCTGCAGACTGTAGGTGATATGCTCTGCACACTGTAGGTGATATGCTCTGCACACTGTAGGTGATATGCTCTGCACACTGTAGGTGATATGCTCTGCACACTGTAGGTGATATGCTCTGCAGACTGTAGGTGAAACTAGTCAGTATTTTAGTTAGTTAGTTTATTTGTTTATCTCAGGTGATAGTGTATCTGTACTCTATATCCTGTGACAACAGAAACACTCACTGGTCACCTACCAGGGGTACCAACCTGTCACCTACCAGGGGGTACCAACCTGTCACCTACCAGGGGGTACCAACCTGTCACCTACCAGGGGCACCAACCTGTCACCTACCAGGGGCACCAACCTGTCACCTACCAGGGGCACCAACCTGTCACCTACCAGGGGCACCAACCTGTCACCTACCAGGGGCACCAACCTGTCACCTACCAGGGGCACCAACCTGTCACCTACCAGGGGTACCAACCTGTCACCTACCAGGGGTACCAACCTGTCACCTACCAGGGGTACCAACCTGTCACCTACCAGGGGTACCAACCTGTCACCTACCAGGGGTACCAACCTGTCACCTACCAGGGGGTACCAACCTGTCACCTACCAGGGGTACCAACCTGTCACCTACCAGGGGGTACCAACCTGTCACCTACCAGGGGGTACCAACCTGTCACCTACCAGGGGGTACCAACCTGTCACCTACCAGGGGGTACCAACCTGTCACCTACCAGGGGGTACCAACCTGTCACCTACCAGGGGGTACCAACCTGTCACCTACCAGGGGGTACCAACCTGTCACCTACCAGGGGGTACCAACCTGTCACCTACCAGGGGGTACCAACCTGTCACCTACCAGGGGGTACCAACCTGTCACCTACCAGGGGGTACCAACCTGTCACCTACCAGGGGGTACCAACCTGTCACCTACCAGGGGGTACCAACCTGTCACCTACCAGGGGGTACCAACCTGTCACCTACCAGGGGGTACCAACCTGTCACCTACCAGGGGGTACCAACCTGTCACCTACCAGGGGGTACCAACCTGTCACCTACCAGGGGGTACCAACCTGTCACCTACCAGGGGGTACCAACCTGTCACCTACCAGGGGGTACCAACCTGTCACCTACCAGGGGGTACCAACCTGTCACCTACCAGGGGGTACCAACCTGTCACCTACCAGGGGATACCAACCTGTCACCTACCAGGGGGTACCAACCTGTCACCTACCAGGGGGTACCAACCTGTCACCTACCAGGGGGTACCAACCTGTCACCTACCAGGGGGTACCAACCTGTCACCTACCAGGGGGTACCAACCTGTCACCTACCAGGGGGTACCAACCTGTCACCTACCAGGGGGTACCAACCTGTCACCTACCAGGGGGTACCAACCTGTCACCTACCAGGGGGTACCAACCTGTCACCTACCAGGGGGTACCAACCTGTCACCTACCAGGGGTACCAACCTGTCACCTACCATGGGAACCATCAACATCCATTTAATGGAGATTTTATCGTTAAAATTGTGTCAGGTTGTTTCATTAGAATTCATTTTTTACCTTGTATGTGATAAGTTCAGTTCATACAAAATTATTTGTATGGTAAAATTAAATTAAAGTATATTATAATGATTTATAAGATTGACGCAATGTGCACCAAAATATAACATAGAAATTTAAAGTAATCTTGTTCTTGTTCATTTATTTTTATGTAACATCCTTAACGGTGTGAGAACTCTAAAAGTAGGTATCTATATAACGCATATTGCAACCTATGTATAGTTTCAAAAAATTTGGTTCTATCAAATTACCCCGTCAAGTAATGTGATACTGATTTTTTAATTTTTTTAACTATTACATGAATCGATAAGCAAGACCTTGAATGGAAAATATCTGAATATAAAACTGAATTTTGTTTATCAGTAACAGTTTGCAGGCAGATATCTCATTTTTGTATCAAATTACCCCGTCTCACCCAATATATATTAAAGCATGTAACGTTAGTCTAGATCTAAGCTTTAATCTTTACCTGCATGCCATATTGAAAAGAACGTTTTTTTTTTTCACTTCATCCATATATTTAATTATATATTTTTTTACCTGTGTTGGGTATGACTCTATGTGATATCTTAACTGAAGCAACTTAACCATTTATTGAATGCTTATAGAGCATTTACTTTGCTTATGTAATTCTTGTTTTCTTTTTTATTCATAGATTATTATTACGATCTAAGCAATTGGTGGTAATGGTGGTTACATAGTGGCTACCAACCCTACCTGCTAAGTCTCTTCTTTCACCCCACCACACAGGGCACTAAATATCTGTGTTACCGCACTGGTGTCCGCACACCGGTCTCACCCCCCCCCCCCCTCTCTCCTTACCTTCCACTTCTTATTAGTTTTTTAGTTACTTCCTGCGCCGCTCCGTGTAGATGTATGTACGTACCTCTCTGCCTTCGTAAAGGATGTTCATTCCGCCATAGATCTACTTTTCTGAACCCTGAGAAAAATGTCTTACATTGCAAGTGGGGATAGATTTTAGTGAATATTTCAAATAGTGATGGGAAATAGCTATTTAATTATTAGTGGTGTTTGCTTGTATTGTAAGATATTTGTAGTGTGGGCTTGTAAGATATTTGTAGTGTGGGCTTGTAAGATATTTGTAGTATGGGGCTGTAAGATATTAGCGAATTTTGTACATTGAAAATATTAACTGAACTAGTACTGTATATTGATAATGTACACTATCTTTACAGTATTCTTGAGTTGTTAGTTATCTGTAAGGTTTGACAGGGTTGTTGAAAAGTGGCGCTGTATCTTCTTTGTTTTGGCGCGTATTGCCGTGCATCCCTTTGTTCAACCTGCGTACGACTGGTGGCACATCTGCTCTGAAGTCCTTTGTACCACCTGTATGAACACCATTACCTGTCACAATGCTTAGATAAAAATGTACTTATTTTGTTCTGTGATTATTTTCTAATGTACCTATTTCATTAATTATGAACAGGAAATACTACAGATTTATAATGGACAATAGAGTTGTTAATGTCTATCTGTGGGTGTTTCTCATATAGTTTGTGGAAGAAGCGAATGCAGTTTCTTCTATTTTACAGAGGAGTATCTATCCACTCTCTAGAGTATCTGAGCAGAGACTTAAAGCTGCCCTCCTATCATCTATTGTAAGCTGTACTGCTATAGTTGTTGTGTAGCCTCACTCAGCCAGCACCTCTATTCACATCTGATGTATTTGTACTCTAAATTAGCAGGTATAACGTACTGTGTGAATATTCTTCTTTCCATATACTATAACTACAGAAATTAAGATATAATGAAACAACTTTAGTGAGAAGGAAAACATAATAAAATATAAATTAGATTTTACTTGTGTACTTATTGAAGCCCTTATATGAATTTATGCATGTTGCGGGACCTTTCTGGGCAAGTTATGATACTATTGGTAATGTGAAAAATGAAGCTATAGGCTATTTAACTTACTGTTAAAGATTTAATTCTATTTCCATAGCATTTCTTCCAGTTAAAGTGCTCTGATTTTGCTGCGTGGCTGTATTTGTGTCTCATCTAATTTAACTATTAGCATGTCTAAGTCATGGCACATTAATAACTAATATTCCATTCAGTACAGACTACTCATTCTATATTCAGTCTATAAATAGTGAAAGAGAAATGCCTCTGTGTACTTTCTATGTGCGTTATATATACACACGTGTGTGTGTATTGTGTGTGCAAGCATCAGCTGTGCACCTAACTAGTTGGCATTATCAGTCTTTAAAAAGGTCTTAGTCTTTATAAGTTAAATATCATTCTCTCACTCAGTATATCCTCGCACCACTCTGGTGATATACATTCCTCTTTTGGTTTGATATTGTCAGTGAGTTTATTCCTGTCCGTCTCACACGGATCAATCACTGACAGTACCCCCCCCCCTCCCTCCCTCTACTACCTTGGGTCACTGACCCCTCACTGTGGGGGGGGGGGGGTAATGGGTAGATTCCTCTCATTTCCTCTTTGCATTTCGAATAGCACTTCAGTTTTAACAATTTAGCTCACTCTTCTATATTATGTCGTATATGTGCCTATTGGATAAAATTATGTATCAACAGCACTCCCATAGATACAGTGTATCGGCAGTACTTCCCTAGATGCAGTGTATCGGCAGTACTTCCCTAGATGCAGTGTATCGGCAGTACTCCCCTGGATACAGTTAGCTAATTTCTTCTCGTTTGTTGCAATAGTTCTTATCATTCCTGTAATTTTCTTATCTTCTCTCTTTTATTCTGTCTGTTGCCATGGACTAAATGGAGTGTAGACTATTTAACCATTTGTTGTTAGCTTTTGGTTATTCTAATGTCACTGGGGGAAAGGGAGGTGTGTAATCAACTGATATTACATCAAACATTGATTGTTTATAAAATACAATAAATCATCATATCATGTAATTATTTCAACTCCGTAGGTATAGTTATTAAGTGATAAAGTAATTGCATTTATAATTGAAATATTTTATATTTATAATATTTACTTATTTTTCTAACTTTAACTTACACTTTCAATAAACTGAAGGAAAGTATTTGTTAAATCAATATCTAGATCTCTATCTAAATAGTTATCCCTTTCGATATTACATAGTGCCATTGTAAATTACTCAATGAAATGTACCTTGAGAGTAGTGAATTAACTCTTGAGTAAATGTGGCAAAGACTGCTCTTCTAGCATCTTATTTACTGTGACTAATTAGTACTAACTACTCTCATCTTATAGCAGAGAGAGAACATTTAGGTCACACTGAAGATAACAGAGAACACACACTACTTTGTGTGACATGTACATATTACTCACTGATATGTGTACTCTGTGTAATGTGTACTCTGTGTGATGTGTACTCTGTGTGATGTGTACTCTGTGTGATGTGTACTCTTATGTATTTTATGCACCTCAGTCCTTTTAAGCTCAGTGTATGAACTGTCATCAGAGAAAGAGACGCTTGTTATACCATTTAATAATATATAACAACTATTGCTAAGTTACGAATTGTCTGTCATATAAGGGAAATAAAACTATGTAATAATTACTA
Organism: Caprella mutica; assembly: GCA_947561585.1. Taxonomy (NCBI): domain Eukaryota; kingdom Metazoa; phylum Arthropoda; class Malacostraca; order Amphipoda; family Caprellidae; genus Caprella; species Caprella mutica. The sequence continues at coordinate 93,174 of CANNZV010002139.1, forward strand.
TTTAACTTTAATTGGTATCCATATAACTAAAGGAGTCTTGGATACCAATAAAATACTAATTATTATGTTTTTTTCTTCAATGAATGAAGAAGTGAAACCGACCGATAATTCGTAACTTGCCCATTAACTATTGTTTTAAAGCTCCTCACTCTTATTTTCTATGGCGTCAATACATGCCATTGATTTTTGTGCATGACATCATTTTTGTGTGTCCCATTGATTGGCAGGTGTGTGCGTGTGTGTGCTCTATATCAGTCTACTGTGTGCACACAGCCTATTGATCTGCACACACGCACACAGTCATGCCATGTGCGTGCAGCTACTGACACCCACTGGTGTCAGGATGTTAAATTAGCTTCAACAATTAACATTTAATAACTGTGATAACGTACCAACCAATTAGGGCAACTTACGATATGGCGAACAGTTCCACAGTTTCGATTGTATAAGAAATAATATAATTTAACTTAGTTAATTTAATTCACCTGCAGGCTTCAAAGACATTAATTAATTACTTGTCAAATTGTAGTTTCTCTTATGTGATCGGTAATGTGAACCGTTCGATAACTGAGAACTTACCCTATTCAGTATGGTGTTATGCATCACCATTTACTGTTCTTAATTATTTTTATCATGTAATGTTATGCCCTATCTTTATCATCAGTTATTCCTTATCTGCTTTGTTCTTTCCACCTTTAATTTGTTATTTGTACCTTTACTTTGTTATTTTTATCTCTACTTTGTTATTTGTACCTTTACTTTGTTATTTGTACCTTTACTTTGTTATTTGTACCTTTACTTTGTTATATGTATCTCTACTTTGTTATTTGTACCTTTACTTTGTTATATGTATCTCTACTTTGTTATTTGTATCTCTACTTTGTTATTTGTATCTCTACTTTGTTATATGTATCTCTACTTTGTTATATGTATCTCTACTTTGTTATTTGTATCTCTACTTTGTTATTTGTATCTCTACTTTGTTATTTGTATCTCTACTTTGTTATTTGTATCTCTACTTTGTTATTTGTATCTCTACTTTGTTATTTGTATCTCTACTTTGTTATTTGTATCTCTACTTTGTTATTTGTATCTCTACTTTTTTATTTGTATCTCTACTTTTTTATTTGTATCTCTACTTTCTACCTTTACTTTGTGTTTATTTCTAACTTTACTTTGTGTTTATTTCTAACTTTACTTTGTGTTTATTTCTAACTTTACTTTGTGTTTATTTCTAACTTTACTTTGTTCATTGTCTCCTATCTCTTTATCTTATCATTTACATGTCAGCTGATTGTTGTTGTTTTCTTTCTATGATAAGATCTGTTGCGCAACTGACTATCGATAAAAAGCTTACTAATGCAACCATTTAACATACCACTTGTCAAAACCATTTTTTAACATATTACTTGTCAAAACCATTCAACATATTACTTGTCAAAACCATTCAACATATTACTTGTCAAAACCATTCAACATATTACTTGTCAAAACCATTCAACATATTACTTGTCAAAACCATTCAACATATTACTTGTCAAAACCATTCAACATATTACTTGTCAAAACCATTCAACATACCACTTGTCAAAACCATTCAACATATTACTTGTCAAAACCATTCAACATATTACTTGTCAAAACCATTCAACATATTACTTGTCAAAACCATTCAACATATTACTTGTCAAAACCATTCAACATATTACTTGTCAAAACCATTCAACATATTACTTGTCAAAACCATTCAACATATTACTTGTCAAAACCATTCAACATATTACTTGTCAAAACCATTCAACATATTACTTGTCAAAACCATTCAACATATTACTTGTCAAAACCATTCAACATATTACTTGTCAAAACCATTCAACATATTACTTGTCAAAACCATTCAACATATTACTTGTCAAAACCATTCAACATATTACTTGTCAAAACCATTCAACATATTACTTGTCAAAACCATTCAACATATTACTTGTCAAAACCATTCAACATATTACTTGTCAAAACCATTCAACATATTACTTGTCAAAACCATTCAACATACCACTTGTCAAAACCATTTTTAACATACTACTTACCTTCTTAATTGTGAAGGAAAATCATTGAGTTTCTTAGTGAAGCCTTATGAAGTTACTGAAAGAAACTAACAGGAAAATATACTGTCTTGGGTACTTCACTGAGGGTGCTGTCATGGATAGTTCACTGTGGATACTGTCATGGATAGTTCACTGTGGATACTGTCATGGATAGTTTACTGTGGATGCTGTCATGGATAGTTTACTGTGGATGCTGTCATGGATAGTTTACTGTGGATGCTGTCATGGATAGTTTACTGTGGATGCTGTCATGGATAGTTTACTGTGGATGCTGTCATGGATAGTTTACTGTGGATACTGTCATGGATAGTTCACTGTGGGTACTGTCATGGATAGTTCACTGTGGGTACTGTCATGGATAGTTCACTGTGGATGCTGTCATGGATAGTTTACTGTGGATGCTGTCATGGATAGTTTACTGTGGATGCTGTCATTGATAGTTTACTGTGGATGCTGTCATGGATAGTTTACTGTGGATGCTGTCATGGATAGTTTACTGTGGATACTGTCATGGATAGTTCACTGTGGGTACTGTCATGGATAGTTTACTGTGGGTACTGTCATGGATAGTTTACTGTGGGTACTGTCATGGATAGTTTACTGTGGGTACTGTCATGGATAGTTTACTGTGGATGCTGTCATGGATAGTTTACTGTGGATGCTGTCATGGATAGTTCACTGTGGGTACTGTCATGGATAGTTCACTGTGGGTACTGTCATGGATAGTTCACTGTGGATGCTGTCATGGATAGTTTACTGTGGATGCTGTCATGGATAGTTTACTGTGGATGCTGTCATGGATAGTTCACTGTGGATACTGTCATGGATAGTTCACTGTGGGTACTGTCATGGATAGTTTACTGTGGGTACTGTCATGGATAGTTCACTGTGGGTACTGTCATGGATAGTTCACTGTGGATGCTGTCATGGATAGTTTACTGTGGATACTGTCATGGATAGTTCACTGTGGGTACTGTCATGGATAGTTTACTGTGGGTACTGTCATGGATAGTTTACTGTGGATGCTGTCATGGATAGTTTACTGTGGATGCTGTCATGGATAGTTTACTGTGGATGCTGTCATGGATAGTTCACTGTGGATACTGTCATGGATAGTTCACTGTGGGTACTGTCATGGATAGTTTACTGTGGATGCTGTCATGGATAGTTTACTGTGGATGCTGTCATGGATAGTTTACTGTGGATGCTGTCATGGATAGTTTACTGTGGATGCTGTCATGGATAGTTTACTGTGGATGCTGTCATGGATAGTTCACTGTGGATGCTGTCATGGATAGTATCCACTGCTCTATGAGTTGGTTTCTAAAGAGATGCATGCATTCATTCAATTCAGACTCAAGGAAAGCAAGAGTGATAGCCTTGGTATTATGTTCTCTTTTTATGCAGTACAGCATTCGCGCACTGTGTACAATGTATTGCTTTGTGTACAATGTACTGTCTATTGTGTACAATGTACTGTCTATTGTATGCAATGTACTGTCTGTTGTGTACTGTCTATTATGTGCAATGTACTGTCTGTTGTGTACTGTCTATTGTGTACAGTGTACTGTCTATTGTGTACAGTCTGTTGTGTACAGTGTGTACTGTCTGTTGTGTACAGTGTGTACTGTCTGTTGTGTACAGAGTGTACTGTCTGTTGTGTACAGAGTGTACTGTCTGTTGTGTACAGAGTGTACTGTCTGTTGTGTACAGAGTGTACTGTCTGTTGTGTACAGAGTGTACTGTCTGTTGTGTACAGAGTGTACTGTCTGTTGTGTACAGAGTGTACTGTCTGTTGTGTACAGAGTGTACTGTCTGTTGTGTACAGAGTGTACTGTCTGTTGTGTACAGAGTGTACTGTCTGTTGTGTACAGAGTGTACTGTCTGTTGTGTACAGAGTGTACTGTCTGTTGTGTACAGAGTGTACTGTCTGTTGTGTACAGAGTGTACTGTCTGTTGTGTACAGAGTGTACTGTCTGTTGTGTACAGAGTGTACTGTCTGTTGTGTACAGAGTGTACTGTCTGTTGTGTACAGAGTGTACTGTCTGTGTACAGAGTGTACTGTCTGTTGTGTACAGAGTGTACTGTCTGTTGTGTACAGAGTGTACTGTCTGTTGTCTACAGAGTGTACTGTCTGTTGTGTACAGAGTGTACTGTCTGTTGTGTACAGAGTGTACTGTCTGTTGTGTACAGAGTGTACTGTCTGTTGTGTACAGAGTGTACTGTCTGTTGTGTACAGAGTGTACTGTCTGTTGTGTACAGAGTGTACTGTCTGTTGTGTACAGAGTGTACTGTCTGTTGTGTACAGAGTGTACTGTCTGTTGTGTACAGAGTGTACTGTCTGTTGTGTACAGAGTGTACTGTCTGTTGTGTACAGAGTGTACTGTCTGTTGTGTACAGAGTGTACTGTCTGTTGTGTACAGAGTGTACTGTCTGTTGTGTACAGAGTGTACTGTCTGTTGTGTACAGTGTGTACTGTCTGTTGTGTACAGAGTGTACTGTCTGTTGTGTACAGAGTGTACTGTCTGTTGTGTACAGAGTGTACTGTCTGTTGTGTACAGAGTGTACTGTCTGTTGTGTACAGAGTGTACTGTCTGTTGTGTACAGAGTGTACTGTCTGTTGTGTACAGAGTGTACTGTCTGTTGTGTACAGAGTGTACTGTCTGTTGTGTACAGAGTGTACTGTCTGTTGTGTACAGAGTGTACTGTCTGTTGTGTACAGAGTGTACTGTCTGTTGTGTACAGAGTGTACTGTCTGTTGTGTACAGAGTGTACTGTCTGTTGTGTACAGAGTGTACTGTCTGTTGTGTACAGAGTGTACTGTCTGTTGTGTACAGAGTGTACTGTCTGTTGTGTACAGAGTGTACTGTCTGTTGTGTACAGAGTGTACTGTCTGTTGTGTACAGAGTGTACTGTCTGTTGTGTACAGAGTGTACTGTCTGTTGTGTACAGAGTGTACTGTCTGTTGTGTACAGAGTGTACTGTCTGTTGTGTACAGAGTGTACTGTCTGTTGTGTACAGAGTGTACTGTCTGTTGTGTACAGAGTGTACTGTCTGTTGTGTACAGAGTGTACTGTCTGTTGTGTACAGAGTGTACTGTCTGTTGTGTACAGAGTGTACTGTCTCATGATTTCTATCATATATTGTAATGCGTATCATGTAAATACTTTACTAAGTAATAATATCAGTACATTAGATCCAAATTCTTTTCATTGAATTGATAAACATTCTTGTTTTTTCCCATATCTGATTATTGTTTTCCATGTTGTATTTGTTCTCTCTCGTGTACTAACTGTTCTCTCTGTACTCATTGTTTTTTTTCTCTTTTTTTTCAGATGGGTGTGCGAGGATATTCCAGAGCTGAAGATAGCTTTAGAGGTCAATGTGTTGTCAGACTACGACACAAGAAAGTGAGTAGAGAGTGCTCTCTAATATCTTATAATGAAGTGTGTCGTTTCTGTCTAACTGTTGATAATATTACTATATTAGTTTGAGCTAATGTTGTTTACTAGAAAATATAGTGCAGTAATTAATTCGATAATTCTATTAGATATTGTTTATTTCGAATTACCAGTTAGTTACTATTCGGTGAGTGTTCCAATAATAATGTATGAATATATAGTTTACTCACGGTGAATTGTAGTTTGAGTAAGCGTAATTAATGGTGAGTAAAGGGGTCCTAAATAGTAGGTAGACCCCTTGCACTAATTGAATGATGAAAATTCTCTCTGTAGATAGATCCTTTACTCTTTTTGCCGTGTTATCTTCATGGACTGACTCTTCATTTTTTCTTTTCAGTTATGAAAGCATGAAGCAGCTGTGTGACAAATACAACCGGGCAATAGACTCCATCATACAACTGGTGAGTGTTTTTATGTTGTTAGTACGACTAAACAGTCAATGCGTTGGGTAATGAGTATAAGTAGTCAATGCATTGGTTAATATATTAATCTGCCTAATTGGTTGTCAGTTGTAGTTAGATTGTGACTCATAGGCGCGAAAAATTTTTTCATTAATAACTTAAGTACTGTTGGTTCAAAAGGAGGTACATTTACAGAGTCAGTAGGTACTCATTACACTCATATCTTCATACAATTCTATTAGCTACTAGACTGCAGTGTGTGTAGAGACTGCAGTGTGTGTAGAGACTGCAGTGTGTGTGTAGAGACTGCAGTAGTGACTAGAGCAGGTGGAAGTTTCTCTTCCGGCTGTAAATAGTCTGAAGAAAAAGACATTAATTATTGCACCTGTTCATTCTTCCTCTGAACTATCTTTGAAATTACTGAGAAAAAGATGACTGTATTCTACATGTCACTGTTTGTGATGAGACATGACTGTATTCAGTATTCTACATTTCATAGTTGAACCTTCAGCCTTTTTAGTTTAAGCAGTGAAATGCTGTGTAATGTGTATAATCACATACACTGTATTACATCACACCATTCCCTTGGCAAGGGCCAGTGCACCTTAAAGTTGCATTGCTCAGTCCTAACTAACTGCAGATGTTAGCTCTCTAGCCTCTGTTACTTTGCTTCTCCTTCTATTTTCTGTACAATTGCTGGGGAGAGGAAAGACAGCAGTAGTTAGTTGGGAGTGTGAGGTTTGACCTGACACTCAGAACTTACCGTAAGGGTTCTCTTGCTAGTTCTAAGTAACCTACACCAGCCTTGTTGTTATCATCTCCCCAGCACACCACTAGCACACTAGCAGTGCATCTTCACAGTGTCTGCTTTGTCTTGTGATGTGTTGTTGTGATGGAAAGACACATTGTGACAATTGTAGTGATGGGGACTATTGCTAGAGGTGAGAGTACTGCACTCTTTGCTAGGGGTGAGAGCACTGCACTCTTTGCTAGGGGTGAGAGTACTGCACTCTTTGCTAGGGGTGAGAGTACTGCACTCTTTGCTAGAGGTGAGAGTACTGCACTCTTTGCTAGAGGTGAGAGCACTGCACTCTTTGCTAGTGGTGAGAGTACTGCACTCACTACTGGTGTTTTTGTTTCTGCTGTTTAATGTTAAGGTTAACGGAACTAACTTTTATTCATTATCTTTTTATTTTAAGTTGCTACTCTACTCTTATTTCTGTTATTTTACTTGTTCCATTGTGAACTGTTCTACTTATTCTACTTTTTTTACTCGTCTCTCTACTTGCTCTACTCGTCTCTCTACTTGCTCTACTCGTCTCTCTACTTGCTCTACTCGTCTCTCTACTTGCTCTACTCGTCTCTCTACTTGCTCTACTCGTCTCTCTACTTGCTCTACTCGTCTCTCTACTTGCTCTACTCGTCTCTCTACTTGCTCTACTCGTCTCTCTACTTGCTCTACTCGTCTCTCTACTTGCTCTACTCGTCTCTCTACTTGCTCTACTCGTCTCTCTACTTGCTCTACTCGTCTCTCTACTTGCTCTACTCGTCTCTCTACTTGCTCTACTCGTCTCTCTACTTGCTCTACTCGTCTCTCTACTTGCTCTACTCGTCTCTCTACTTGCTCTACTCGTCACTATTAGTGTTTCTCTCAGTGAGTTCATACTCTATTGCTGTGTTTCGTTAGTTAGATACTCTCTAGTGGAGACTCAAACTAAAGCTGACCTGCTGGTAGTAGAGAAATGGGGCTCTCTACCCTGGAGAATTGGGCTCTCTACCCTGGAGAATTGGGCTCTCTACCCTGGAGAATTGGGCTCTCTACCCTGGGGAATTGGGCTCTCTACCCTGGGGAATGGGGCTCACTACCCATTGAGAATGGGGCTCTCTACCCTGGGGAATGGGGCTTCCTACCTTGGGTATTTTCTACCCTGGGGAATGGGGCTCACTACCCATTTGGAATGGGGCTCTCTACCATGAGCCCTAATTTTTGTTTGTAGCGTTTCATTGAGTGTGTCAATATCACAATCTTTCATTACTCTTGATAATGTATTTCTCATCAGCTCAATTACGTACTAACCAGTAATTAGGGTGAAGGACCTACCTAACACTTGTTAATGGTAGATAGGTCCTTTACTCGGTATGACTGAGGAAATCACTCTTAATGTTAGATGGGCCTTTATTTGCTGTCTGTTGTTGGTGTTTCTTTCACTATGTCTAATTACTGATGGATAGTGTCGTTAACTACTGCAGTTTTTCTGTGTTTCAATTGTTAGTAAGCAGACACTATAGTGTTTTTAGCAGCAGTGTGCTAGCTTTCTTGCCATTTAGCGATGGTTTCGAGCATGGCTTACTTAATTACAATAAAGTTTTTCGGTGTACTTTAAAATGATAGAATTCACACCCCTATAGTGATGACTTGTGCCATCTTTAATGTAGGATGGAATAATAAATAATTAGATATTATACGTTTGAATAATCATTAAAATAAGTAAGTTTTCATTATCTACAAGATAATATTAGTCACTACCTATATATTAGTTGAGGATATACCAACATTAGTGTCTGTACTTTTCATCAATGTTACTCTCATCTAACTCATCACAAGGTTGAATTGCTATAATTATGTATACTGTGAAGTAGTAAATATATACGGTAAATATAGCTAAAGGAAAGTTACTATGTGTGAGCAGCTTAGGTTATTTTAATTGGTGCTTCTATAGTGAACTCATGCAAACCATTTTACTTCTTTTTGTTTGTTTGTTGCAAAAGATACTCTTGAATATATTTGATATGCTGTTTAGGTACCAAATCCTAGTTGGCACATTAGCTAGTCACTAGGAGTAGGTGGTTTATTAATAGCGTGTGTTTGATAAGGTACTGGTGAGATAGCCACACCATTCTCACCATTATCACACCTCTCCATAGGGGTGTCATTGAGTGCCACCCTATCTCTTGGCTCGGTGCCACCGTCTGATATAACAGAAGGAAGGCTCTCCTTTAAAGCCTCCGCAACTATACAGTATAAACTCTATGCCACAGTGTGCTGTCATAAAGCCACGAATAAACTTCATTGTTCTAGAGATCATCATGCTACACTTCCAGTCTCTAAAATCACTATTTCTAGATAATTCCTATTTGTCATCAGTTTTCTGTTTATTAACCACCCCTCCTTTTGCAGGAGAAAGGCACCAGTCTTCCCGCTGCTCGTCTCAACAAGAAGCCATCAAGGGGCATGTTGAAGCACATCCTCACCCAGAGTTATAACCACGCTGTGGAGGACCCTGACAGACTCAACCAGTACGAACCTTTCTCACCTGAGGTAAGAACATAGCCACCAACATGAACCCTGCATGCCATCAAGTAATTTGGGCTTGTAAAACGAGAAATTCTATGATATTCTTGTAATATACTTACTTATATACAGGGTGACCCATAAAAATGTACCCAATTTTAAATTCGCATATTTCAATAACTATTGAGCATTATCTTGTTTTTTGAACCCTTTTCCATCCACAGTTAAATTTTCATAATTTTTTATTCATTTTTGTGAATATAACTAAAACTTAATTGATGGGTGGTGCAAATGGTAAGAGTAATGACAATGAAGTAAGTTCAAACATTGAAAATATCTATTAGATAAAATCACCATTAATAAAATCAGATGTATTTCTATAGGTTTCAAGATTGTAATTGTACCTTCAACAGTCGTTGAAATATACGAATTTAATGTTAGGTACACTTTTTTGTGGGTCACCCTGTATAGGTAAAGAAAAATCACAATTGTGCTAACTAATATGAGCGTACACATGTGCTCTGATATATGAATTTATCAGAGAGTTTTAAAGGAAAATATTTCAAAATGAAAAATAACCGCGAAGAATGTATCACTCAAAAGGTGAAATATGTGTCGCCACAGAGCATGAAGAGTTCAAGTAATCCTAAAATATAAACTGTAGATTGTCAGTCAAACTAAATTACTGTAGAGTGAAGTAACGAATACAAGATTTGAGTAAATGCCAGATGAAATTTTCAATGGTCTTTAATTAGAGAAACTCATTAAAATATATCCATTGTAAAGAGAACAGTGAACATAATGATAACAAAAATACAAACAACTTAACTCCTTATTTCAATTGGTACCATTAGTATTATCATCCTATAGCTATTTAATTGTCACTCTAATCAGTGCATTAAATAGACACCCCCCCCCCCCCCTCTTTTGGTTTGTTACGTCTGTTCAGCTTTAAAAACTCTGAATTTGAGTACCTACTTGCTTTGGTGATTTGAAAATGGTTGTCTCTGCAGGAATTTTATTCTTGTAATAAATACAAAAACAAATGAGAGAATGAAAATCATTTTTTTAAATGATACAAATAAAGTTTTTAAAAATGGTTATGTTCATAATGTTTAAATGATAATGTTCATAATATTGAAATGATAATGTTCATAATGTTGAAATGATAATGTTCATAATGTTGAAATGATAATGTTCATAATGTTGAAATGATAATGTTCATAATGTTGAAATGATAATGTTCATAATGTTGAAATGATAATGTTCATAATGTTGAAATGATAATGTTCATAATGTTGAAATGATAATGTTGAAATGATAATGTTCATAATGTTGAAATGATAATGTTCATAATGTTGAAATGATAATGTTCATAAATTCATAATGTTGAAATGATAATGTTCATAAATTCATAATGTTGAAATGATAATGTTCATAATGTTGAAATGATAATGTGCATAAATGCATAATGTTGAAATGATAATGTTCATAATGTTGAAATGATAATGTTGAAATGATAATGTTCATAATGTTGAAATGATAATGTTCATAATGTTGAAATGATAATGTTCATAAATTCATAATGTTGAAATGATAATGTTCATAAATTCATAATGTTGAAATGATAATGTTCATAATGTTGAAATGATAATGTGCATAAATGCATAATGTTGAAATGATAATGTTCATAAATTCATAATGTTGAAATGATAATGTTCATAAATTCATAATGTTGAAATGATAATGTGCATAAATTCATAATGTTGAAATGATAATGTGCATAAATTCATAATGTTGAAATGATAATGTGCATAAATTCATAATGTTGAAATGATAATGTGCATAAATTCATAATGTTGAAATGATAATGTGCATAAATTCATAATGTTGAAATGATAATGTGCATAAATTCATAATGTTGAAATGATAATGTTCATAAATTCATAATGTTGAAATGATAATGTTCATAAATTCATAATGTTGAAATGATAATGTGCATAAATTCATAATGTTGAAATGATAATGTGCATAAATTCATAATGTTGAAATGATAATGTGCATAAATTCATAATGTTGAAATGATAATGTGCATAAATTCATAATGTTGAAATGATAATGTGCATAAATTCATAATGTTGAAATGATAATGTTCATAAATTCATAATGTTGAAATGATAATGTGCATAATGTTTCAAGTGTTTTTAAATGCTAATATTAAAGCTCGTAATTTTCAAAATTCCTCTATCAGTGAAGACCTACAAGAAATCTAAATAATTATAAATTTCTATAATGTTAAATTTTAAAGTTAATCACAAATATTAAGATTAAAGTCTTTCATTTGATTATGTTATTCAGGTTTATGGAGAGACGTCATACGAGCTGATCTGCCAAGTGATAGACAAGATTCACATCACCGAAGATGACTGCTTCATTGACTTGGGGTCTGGTGTGGGGCAGGTGGTGCTGCAGATGGCAGCAGCTACGCATTGCAAGAGGTGCTACGGCATTGAAAAGGCAGAGACACCTTTCAGGTGAGAAAGGAGAACACCACAGAAATAGAAAATAAATAGTCATTATTAGGGTTGTGGCAATATGCTTTGAAAATCATAGATCCAGATAATTTTATAAACCGTGGGAATTAAAGAGTTTGAATAGTTCTAAACCAGTGGTGGCTAGCTATATAGTTTTCGATACCATTTCATTTCGTCTATGATATTTGATGCATATCGTCACAAACCTAGTTATTAGTGTATAGTGTGTTGCTGTATTGTTTCTATCTTATCGCAAGCATTAGCTCTAATAAAATAATTTGACAGTTACCTGTACCACTGGTCTGACTATAGCTACTCAATGGTATTCCTTCATACTAACTAGTTCATTTTTACCTAGCTAGTAGAAGTAATAATAGGTATTGCTTATGATTGCTTCACAGCAAATAGTTTCATCTCCAGTGAACATTGCATGAATCCTCTTCATGTATTGCAGGTACTCCGAAATGATGTGTAACCAGTACAAGAAATGGCTAGCCTGGTACGGCAAGAAGTTTGGGGAACATAAACTAGTTAGGGTGAGTGTGTTACATCTTCAATACTTCATAAAATATGTAGCACCCTGCAACTTATGTTCATCTTGTGTTATAGGTACTGGGTAAATTTTAAGATACCAACTCTCCTATATCAATTTTCAACTACTGTGTTCAAAAATACCATTATAATAGCTACACAGTATGGTGCCTTCTTTGCATTGAGTATTTTATTTAACGAGTTAGCTGTGCTTTAGTTAATAACATAAAAGGTGAAATTGTTTGTTGAATGTAAGGGTGGTGATATAACCCATTGCCATGTTACAGGGAGACTTTCTCCAGAAGCAGCACAGAGACTGGATCACCTCCTCCACCATAGTCTTTGTCAATAACTTCGCCTTTGGCCCCAATGTGGACCACATGTTGAAGGAGATCTTTGCCGACCTCAAGGATGGAGCTAAGATCATCTCCAGCAAAAGCTTTTGCCCCCTCAACTTTAGAATAACCGATAGGAACTTGAGTGGTGAGTCAATTTGCTACATGAAGCCAGCCAGGTATTGAACTTAATATTAAAAGTGAATTTGCTGATAGTGAATAAATCATAATTATCTTCTAAATCTATGAAATTCAACTTTATATAATTTTCATATCGTTATAAAATATTTTATTGAGTAGCTACTTATTTATCCATCTTTAGAAAGGTGACTGTTACCATAGAAAAAGTTGGAATAGATGAAGGTAATTAATTCTTACAATGGTCACTCTCCCTTAATGTGTTATAACTCTTTTCTCTCCAGACATTGGCACTATCATGCATGTGTCAGAAATGACACCTTTACCCGGCAGTGTGTCATGGACTGACAATCCTGTGTCATACTATCTACACATAATTGATAGGACTAAGGTGAGAACTCACTAGTTAACATCTCTGCTTCTTAATAGTCTCATTTTGATTAGAGGAGAGATTCTAAAGTTATTTTCAGTTGCTCTCTTTACTTTCAATAATTTATTAGTTGTTATCCCTCAAAACTTTGAAATTTCCTCAATCTGAGAACAGTAATTTACTAATTTCTATTTCCGTTCATTCTTCCTTAATAAAATATATTTTGAAATAGATTCTCCTCGCATAATTTACTGAATTTGATTGTTAGGGACTAATTAAACTACAGTGGGATGCTTTAAAGGTAGGTACGTCCTCTGCAATAGACTACTACTGCCTTTACATTTACATTTCATCTCATTCTCCCATCGACATGAATGAGTGTACCTACCTATAGACTGACTTGCAGTGAAACAAACTACTGAAAATACGGTGATACGGAGAAACCAACGGGTAGAAAAACTACTTAAATTCACTAGATTTAAATTCTTGATATTTGATTTAGCAAAATATCTGATTTGGAATCTTCATTTAGCTATCCAAAGTAGCTGATATAAGTGGCTGAAACTCAGTAAAAAGAATTTGAGTTATGCGCTTCTTCAATATTTGAAATGTATTTAAAAACTTCAAACTGTTCACTGGCACAAGCTGAAAGTTTCCCCCAATTCCTTATCACCAATTTACAGTCTGTATCTATTATGTCATTAGTTTAATCATTTTCAATTCTTTGATATTTGGAAAGAAGAACAAGAGACTTAAGAGTAGAAGGTAAAGCCTTCAGAAGCAGATTAATGAACTGAACTTTTGGCCCTCCAAAAACAAAATTATCTAAATGAGTTTTGCTGAATGAGAATTATCGCACAGACAAATCTCATTCACAATGAAGTGCTCCAAAAAGTTATCTTTTTTCAAATTATTCTAAATTTTATCACTTGAGAAATTCCTTTTCAAAATTCCATTTTTGAATTGACTCATCACTGAATTGGTGGTAGTGATTTAAAATAATTGGCATTTACTATTCTATTTATTTCAGTTGGAGCGCTATTTCCTAAGGGTTAAGAATCCTAAGTTGAGGGTAAGTCCAGTCCTATGTAATCTAATCTACCACCTAGCTAGGTGGGACTCTCTCTCTCTGTGAAATCTATTCTAAAAATACCAAATAGCACATAGTTGCCAGAATAGCACACGAGTTGCCAGTTAGTCATTTCAGAGAATTCATTTGGATGTATATTCCACAGTGGAGAGAGTCTGATATCCTTTGGGTTCACATTATTTTGATTTGTAACTAATAAGTTACAGAGTTCTTTTGATTAACAAATAACATGATTGACTTTATTGAGTATGTCTGAAGCCCTTCTACTCCTGTTAGTATATTTCGGTATGGGCATCTTACGAGCTAATGCTCCTAGTAGTAACTAGATTATACCCTGGGGAAAATTTAACAGAACAATCTAAATCATGGTCTGGTGTGTTATTGATAATAAAATCTAACCTCGGAGATATCAGACAGTTGTGGTAGCAATGTCCTAATGAATTGAAATACAAACAGTAACGTACCACTTTGTTAATAAAATGTCTAATATTGCGAGTTGAATTTTCCTACTGGGCTACCTATAAGTGAGATGATTAGCCAGTGAATTTACTACCGACACACCATGGCTTGTACCTAGGGTACTGACACACCTTCTAGGTAACCATGTCAGTACCTAGGGTACCGACACACCTTCTAGGTGACCATGTCAGTACCTAAGATGAGGAGTGTGGTTGAGGGTTGGAGGAGCGACTTCATTTAGGTTGACTGCTTCACTCGAAACAACCGAAAGATTGCTCAGTCTCTGCCGTTCACTCTGTACTGTGATTGCAATTGGACAGATTTAGTGATTTGGTGCACTTTATTGAGAGAGATGTCTTGAGTTGTCATACCTTTTAATTAGCATGAGTAGTTTGGTCTTTGCTTTATTGATTTTTTAGGGAGAAAATAGAACTATTTAACACTAGCTGCAACTCGCACTTCTCATCATTTTTAGTTTGCCAAGTTACTTATTCATCCAGGCATACAATTTTTGTGTGATCAGACCCTAGTACACTGTTTAAATTTTTGTTTGAAAGTAACTCATGGCTCTCTGTTGGTTACTGTCCAAAGAGACCAGTGTATTCGGAGCTATTTCTGTAATTTGCAATCACGTCGGTTGTAGTGTTCGGTAACCAGTCTGTAGTGAATCATCTTCATCACTTCATTTCACATCATGTCAATCACGTGACCTTAGTCTCATAATGTTGACCTGCTGGAAAATATATTTTCTTACTAATACCTGATTTCTCATGGAATTCCTGTGCAAATGCCTGATTTCTCATGGAATTCCTGTGCAAATGCCTGATTTCTCATGGAATTCCTGTGCAAATGCCTGATTTCTCATGGAATTCCTGTACAAATGCCTGATTTCTCATGGAATTCCTGTGCAAATGCCTGATTTCTCATGGAATTCCTGTACAAATGCCTGATTTCTCATGGAATTCCTGTGCAAATGCCTGATTTCTCATGGAATTCCTGTGCAAATGCCTGATTTCTCATGGAATTCCTGTACAAATGCCTGATTTCTCATGGAATTCCTGTGCAAATGCCTGATTTCTCATGGAATTCCTGTACAAATGCCTGATTTCTCATGGAATTCCTGTACAAATGCCTGATTTCTCATGGAATTCCTGTGCAAATGCCTGATTTCTCATGGAATTCCTGTGCAAATGCCTGATTTCTCATGGAAATGCTGTAGAAAGAATTTTTTAAATCACAGAATATCACAATTTTCAAATTATTATGATTTCTATTACTAACGTGTATTTGAGTCTAATAGTTCTATTCACTTTGTTTGTTACAGTTATCATTTTTTTAATTAGCAATGATATTATTTTTGCATCTTCACTGCCTTACTCTTTATGATTATTTCATTTTAACCAATCAAAACTGGGATTGATGCGGCAAATTGTGTAAAATGTTCACTTAACTCTTTTCTTTCTGTTGGGTCACGTTTGACTCAGTGTTTTCAAACAATTAGGTCAATTTTCTTCAATTAAAATGCTTTGGGATGAAAAAAATGAGGTTTTAAAAAAAATGTGATGAATGAGAAAATCTTTGTGCATTCAAGTATTATTTGTCTGTAGCAAAGAAAATAACCAACACAAAACTTATGCTCTAAGAATTAGTATGGAAAAAAATATCAAATTTCTATAATGTAAAAGTCAGATCGAAAGGTTTAATTGATTAAAATGGAGTATTTAAAATTTACTAATGGTTTCAGTATTGTTTATGATTGTTAACTGATTTTTTTCAATTTCTCTAAATTTTAATTTTTAGTAAACTAACCAATAGTGTGCAACAATATTATTTTTTTAGTCAATAGAGAATGAAATTAAGTCTAATCATATTTGCAATATATTTCCTCTTATTTAATCTCACTGTTGAATATTTCCCTGAATATCATTCCATTCTGGTTTCTTCTCATTGATTGCGTCATGTCATTCTGTCATCCATTTACAGTCATCAGCTGGCAAAGTAAATTCTGAAGCCAAAAATGGGGCAGAGGCGGTGAGTGGATCTTTGATAACCCAATGCAACAATACTAACTCCATTTCTGAGACTATATAGGCTAATTATGAATTATCGATCGGTTTCACATCTTAGATCATAGAAGAAAAAATATGTATAATAATAATTAATTATTATTTAATTTTTATTGGTAGCTATCATGATATCAATGAAAATTATACTTTTAAATATTTTTTTTTCTTATATGACTGAAGGTGTGAAACTGTCCAATAATTCCTAACTTCCCTACATGTTAGATTACCATTCTCTCTATCACTACTCATCAATCATATCTCAGTGAACAGTTCACTCTTCCCTTTCTTAAAGTGATAAAGTGTAAGGGAGATAAGTACTTAGTTAGCTCCTAGTTATTTGCCATCAATGGGCTTGACTTGCGTCTATGTAGAACCTCATTCCTCCCTCCCTTACTCTAGGCTGAAGATGCAGCTGCTCTCAATGCTCTCAATAACAACAACAGCGGGGGAGTGGTGAGCAGTCGCCGCTCTCGCAACACACGACACTCCCGTAAAAACTCCCCACACAGTGAAACCAGCTCCACCGGCTCTTCCATCGAGAACTGTGATGTAAGTACTGGTCTGTCTGTGTTGTTTCAGGGGTAGAGATTCATGTTCCACGCTCTTGCTCTCAAAATTTGGTGCTTTTATACTTTGCTAATGATGGCTAAATTCATCAAATTGATTTTCTAAATGCAACCCCAATGTAAAACTAGGATCATGAAAATAGAACCTGAAAGAGTATGATTGTAATGAAATATTCAGAGTTATAACAACTAGATACAAACTGAGTCAGTTACATTAGCTATTGTGATTGCAAAGATGGTTAAATGTTGTTACCCTACCTTCATAGCATGAGGTTTATCTAGTTACTCACTAATTGAGTGGCGCTGTTTCTCAAGATACCATAAGACACTATCTTGTGAGTTCGGCTGACTTGTTTTTTGGTGTGTGACCTAACAATGAACTGACATGTGGATATGTTTGAGTTATTAAACCTCATGCTCTCATTAATGCATCAAACTAAATAGTTCAGCTAACTCACATGTAGTGTTTTTTCAAACTAATCTTAGTTACTGGGGTTAGGTTGTAAACCCTGCACTGGAGTTCTCATGTTGGTTCTCTCTTATTTTGGTGGCTCTTTTCCCTGAGATATTAGCTCATAAGTCTTCTCAAGTCAAACCTTTCACTGATTGCTAGTATCTAATCATTTGGTTTCATCCACTACACCGACACCAACAATAGGAGCCTTCTCCTCCTGTTGTTGTTGGTCCTACCACACGCAGAGCGTGGAATGACTGGTGTAGTACTGCTGGCGGTGCTGTGGCTAACTCCAAGGCCCCTAAATCCTCCACGAATTCACTGGAGGACGAAGACTCTCTCCCTCCACACATGCGAAGCAGGTCTAAAAGTGGTGGAGTCATCATTACCACCAGTAGTGGAGTAAGTTCTCTAGCCTCTAGCTACATCAACAGCATCATGAACAAACCAGCCTCACCAGTCCACAAAGAGGTTGTTAAGAGTGTCTTCCCTCCCATTGCCCTCTCTAAGGGGTCTGGACGCAGAAGTCAAAGAAGCAGTGGCAGCATTGACAGCGTCAGTTCCAGCTGCAGCAGCACTGAGCCCCCCATGCTTACCATCAACCTTAACAGTCCCGCTAACATTAACTCTGAGAGTGACGAGAAAGAACTCATTGACAGTGACTCTGTTTCCATTAACAATGCGAGTGAGAGTGAATGTAACAACCAAAGCGTTAGGAGGACGCAGAGACGGGCAGCGGCCAGCAAGCCCCCCATTATAGATGAGCCTGACTCACCGGCTCTATTGGTGAGTCTTTGGTGCCCTAGGAAACATTCAGCACTCACTTCCTCCACCTATAAACTCTTTGCATTTACCAGTAAATACTGTTGAAATTTACTTTTTAAATATTATTTTTGTGGAAGTTTGTGCTGAGTGTTCCTTTAGAGTTGCCTGTTTGTTGTTCTTAGGCTACAGTGGAATATCCTCAGAGCACTTGTGCCTTTTATTGAATGTGTGAAGCACTTTAGTGTAATGGCTTAGGCAGTCTATGCGCACAAAAAAATACAGTAGTTTGGTTCATTATGTAAATTCATGTCATCAGTGATGACGAAATGTACTTAAAATTTGCACGCAAGAAATTCAAAAGTCGATTAGTTTTCAAATTACGCATATATAATTAAAACCGGAATGGGCCTCTCAGGCCCATTGGTCATTCCAGTGTTACAATAATTTGAGGTGAATGTAATTTGAAGTAGCAGGTTATTCCTGGTGTACATGTTTATGGTGCTAGGACGTTTGCCACCCAATTATATCCTTCAGTAAAGTACCACGACCGCTAACCTAACCTTATGTTACTGAATAGTGCGTTTAGTAGCTATTTACTTGGGGTTAATATTAATAATTAATTAGTACGGAAATATTTGACTTATAAAGAAAATAGGTAATTATATATTATGGAAAAACAATATGCTTCTATTCTATCACCATCTTTCAGTTAAAAAAACTGATAATTATTAGGGTGGCAATTGTCCAGTGACGCATATTTCCATGCTCTTACTTTCCTGCACTCTAAATATGTACACCAGTGAAGTCTTAGCTCTGGTGTGTAGAACTGCCTCTAAAATCATCCGTTATTATTTACCAGCAGCTGTAATTGTTATCACTGTCATTTAGCCAATTAATAAAACAATAACCCTAGAATAGTACTTTTGTTCATTTATCCTTTGTTTATATTCAGCTTCTTTCTATTGTTTTGTGACTAGCTAGCTACTGCTTTTAATTAATTTTTGCCTAATGTTATATTTTGCTTTTATTATTGTTTTTGTGTATAATTTGTGGCATGGTTTACTCACTATCTAACTTTTACTGCACTTAGTTTTTTTAACGCTTTATGCACTTTGCCTTATTTATTTAATTTGTGTTTCTTATTGTTCTACTAACATTTATCTCTTGATTGTCGTTATTAATGTTTTGAAAGTTAATTCAGAGTTATCCAACAGATCCAAATTTTCGATCATATAGCTAAAAAAAATGAGTTGAATTCTCCTTTTTTCTTATTTGATCGTCACTGTGGAACCGAAACTCGCCCTCTTAACCAGTTCTTAGTAGCTACGTGCAGTGTGTTATGCTAATATTGTTAATGTTTCAACTTTAGAGTTTTATCATGAATTGTTGTTTTTGTGCTTTGCAGATCCGACCTTCTCGTCGCAGTGCTGCCACTGGGGGTGGTCCCCATGGGATGGGGCAGGGGAAGAGGGGAGGACGGAAACCTGCGGGCAGACCCTCTAAGAAACAAGTGGCATCTACTAACTACAAAATTAACGGCTTGGATCTGCTACACACGCAGACACTACTCAGCACCAATGACCAAGGTGAGGACTGTTCGGGTCAGAGTAGTTGTAAGAGTCAGAATATTCACTTGAGTAAAGATAACCAATGGGTTCAAAACAAACACTTCAATAAATGTAACCACTGGGTTCAAGACTTCATTTGAGTAAGGATAATCAGAGGGTTCAAAACAACCATTTGGTTACTGACTGCCACCTGGAAAACATGAAGTTTTCTGTGATGAATGAAAGTGAAGAAGTGGTTTCTTGGGCCTCAAAATATTGTAATTTGTTATGGATTGTCTGTTTTTACAACTCAACCTTTTTTCATTTGTAACTATTTTCTGATCTGTATGATAGCGCTAGGATTTTAAGTGAGCATCTGAGTTAGGCACCTAGGCTTCATTTACTATCACATCTCGGTTTTCAGTCTGTCAATGAATAGTTCTATAGCTTTCGAGTTCAAGTTATGAGCGATTCTATTTCATTTTAATTTAATATTCTAATTTGTTGGTGAACTACAAATTGAATATTAAACGCATTATCTGTCTGACTTGCAGTTGAAGAAGTGCGTAAGAGGGAGAAAGATGCAGCTCCGGGCTGCATAGACCAGAAGTTGTCACTCTTTACCCCCTCTAGTGTTGGTATTTTGAGACATGAAGAACTTCCCATTCCACCCTCTACATCTGCTCCATATGCCCTGGAAGTTATGTTAGACTCCTTCAGACAGCAAATGCTGGAAATGCTCGACAACATGCGTGAAAAGAAGTACCAACAGTTTATCAACAGTCAAATCGATGAGGAGAGATCCAGGAATAAATCACTGAAGTCGAGAGCATCTCAACTCGAACGACAGATTAAGGTCCTTATCGAGGATTCCGTGACACTCCTTAAGGCGAGAATATCAGAATTGGGTATGTCTGCTTCTAATCCTGAAGACTTGCTGAACAGAGCTAAGGAAATAGTGTGGAGACACAAGGAGCTACAAGCAACTGTTTCTGCGCTGCAACAGAACGTGACAACAGAAGAACAAGAGGAACAGCGACTTATCAGATTGAGAAAGCATGAGATAGTTGCTAAGTACAATTCTGCCAACAGAAACAATGGCCAAATCAACGGGAAGTTAGATCCCTCACAAATCTCCCAAGACTATATCCTTAAAGAAATATCTCAAAGTTTAACTCAACGCAAGAAACTTCACTCACAAGTTTCTAAGCTGGAGAGTGAGGTTAACACGTTGGAAAACGAGAATGATTTGTCTCCAAAGCAGCGCAACAGCAACAACATCATAGACTCTGCTCTCAAAAGGTCCCCCATATCTGCCACTACTCTTTCTGCCAACAGTTTAACTAAGTCAAGGCACAGGAGCAGGAATCAAGAATGGCCTGCTGTGCCTGATATGGGAAAAATAGAAGAGAAAAACCCAGAGCTCCTGGCCATGAAAATCTTAGAGACGGGTAGGCAAATTGAGGCGGGCAGAATACCTGTTCTACCTCCAGGTATGACAGTAACAACTACATGCACCTCAGAATACTTCATTCTTTCTCTACTCTTGGTATGATGATATCGAATGAATTATTCTGATGGAATTAAATTCTTTCGATGTATAAAACTGGAAAATTTGGTTCACAAATTTTGTCTATTTCAGAAAATTATCTTGTGTTTTCACTCTTGTAATTGCACAATGCCAAATTTTTTAGTTGTTGAGTTATCTGATCCTATCCCTCGTGCTTTATATGAATTGATTAGTTGATAGGTGAAGTATTTTGTCTGTTTCTATTGAAATATTTGTAATAACTTCTTTTAATCATACTAATTAATTCCTGTCTCTCTAGGTACAGAAGTAAGATGTGTTGAAGTACGTGGCAACAACACGAGAGTTGAGTACAACCCTCTTCCCAATAGACTACAAACCAATAGAGATCATAATAGACTGAACACCAATGTCCCGCCGACATCCCAGGCCTATTACAGCAGGTATAACAACTCCAATTCACAGCAGTACAACAACAAAGATAGGGTCATTCTACTGCCCTCGCCGAATAGTAACAGAGCATCCGTGTCAGTGAAGGAAACCTCAACTCCAAGTAAGAGGGAGAGTCAACTCTCCACATACCAACAGATAAAGAATAACATGGAAGCTGCGGCCAATAGCAAGCGAGAGCAGCACAAAGCTAATGGACCTCTGTTTGTTCATGAACCAGAGGACAGACTTAATATCATGATTACCAATGCCCTCCTCAATGAGGATTCCAGGGGTGAGGGTTTGAAGGCAAGGTTCCCTCACAGGAGGGATGAAGAGAGAACCTCGCAACCACCTCCTCACTCTCTGAATAATATGTCAGGACATGTTCAACCGCACCTGCGTAACCATTTACCTAATCACATGCATAACTCTTCTCTCAACCACCTAAGTAATAATCACAGCACACATGTACCTAATAACACCTCTCAGTATCTCGCTAACAATCACTCTCATTTGTTGCCTGATAGTGTGTCTCGCATGCAAGCTGATCAACTGCAACATTTATCATCAACTAGGTCACCAATCGCCTCTCACACTCAATCCTCACACTACAGTAACTCGAGATCTTCCAATATCCCTCCCACTCAGTCTTCACATCTTCATCCCACCCAATCCCCTCATTTACCACCCACTCACTCATCTCGTTTGTCACAGAGTCAATCGCCCCACTTACCGCCCACTCAATCGCCCCACTTACCGCCCACTCAATCGCCCCACTTACCTCCCACACAATCGCCCCACTTACCTCCCACACAATCGCCCCACTTACCTCCCACACAATCGCCCCACTTACCTCCCACACAATCGCCCCACTTACCTCCCACACAATCGCCCCACTTACCTCCCACACAATCGCCCCACTTACCTCCCACACAATCGCCCCACTTACCTCCCACACAATCGCCCCACTTACCTCCCACACAATCGCCCCACTTACCTCCCACACAATCGCCCCACTTACCGCCCACACAATCGCCCCACTTACCTCCCACACAATCGCCCCACTTACCTCCCACACAATCGCCCCACTTACCTCCCACACAATCGCCCCACTTACCTCCCACACAATCGCCCCACTTACCTCCCACACAATCGCCCCACTTACCTCCCACACAATCGCCCCACTTACCTCCCACACAATCGCCCCACTTACCTCCCACACAATCGCCCCACTTACCTCCCACACAATCGCCCCACTTACCTTCCACACAATCGCCCCACTTACCTCCCACACAATCGCCCCACTTACCTCCCACACAATCGCCCCACTTACCGCCCACACAATCGCCCCACTTACCTTCTGCCCAATCGCCCCACCTACCACCCACGCAATCGCCCCACTTACCTCCCACACAATCACCCCACTTACCTCCCACACAATCACCCCACTTACCGCCCACCCAATCGCCCCACTTACCGCCCACCCAATCGCCCCACTTACCGCCCACCCAATCGCCCCACTTACCGCCCACCCAATCGCCCCACTTACCGCCCAGTCAATCGCCCCATTCAACACCTTCAGAGTCCCCCCAACTTCCCCTTTCCAATCATGGCAATGACCTTCCTCGAGGTGAAGAGAGAAGACTGCTACTAGACCCCCGCATGGTGGGTGCACAGCAGCCCGACTACACTCAGGTATCTCCTGCCAAACTTGCCTTAAGGCGTCACCTCTCACAGGAGAAACTGGCAGCATTTGAGCACCACTCAGTGCGACAGCCAACTGGTTCTCATTCAAGATCCAGCTCCACTTCTTCCGCAGATCTCCTCATTGTGGATTGCAATGAAAATAACAAACAGATGAAATCTCTTGGAGAGAAGCTCGCCGAAAGAGGTCTGGAGGTAATTCCTACAGGTCCTCCGGGTTCAACGGCTTCCCCCATGGACATGAGTGTCACAGTCTCTCGTCCGAATTCCAGTTCCCCACAAACTACTAACAACAGCAAAACAATTTTGACTGCCACTAACAGAGATGGTTTAGAGGCTCGGTTAGCTCAGCTACAGCAAGCAAAGAGATCCTCACCTGCCAGTACTGTTGCTGTTACTTCCACAGTCAGTATCTCCTCACATTCGGCTGCTGTGGCTATCACTTCAGTAATAGCTGCTGCAGCTAGTAAATATGGGAGAACTTCTTCTCCTTCTTCGGAAACTCCACCTCCACCTGTTGAAGGTTTGGCCGCAGCACTGCAGGCACGCTACATGCAGCAACAAAAACAACACAAACTTCCTCCAGGAACAATAAAAGTTGAACCATCTGACCACTCGCCAACGCCACCCAACTGCTCCTCTAATGATTCTACAAACAAAAGGAAGTACTCTCCTACTACATCTTCTCCATCCCATGTTTCTCCGCACAAAAAAGTGATGTTGAATTCGTCCACTTCAATATCTCCTGCATCTTCAGCGTCTGCCACTCTTGCGGCGATATCTGCTGCAGCAGTTTCGTACTCAAAAACTAATAGCGCGAAACCTCCCACCAACCAGCAGGCCACAGCCTCCGCACCTTATCCCTCTTACTCTACCGCCACTGCTTCTATCAAAACTGAGCCTCAGGATAGGAAGCCAGACTCCAGCTCGCTACATCCACGTCCTGACTCTCCTCAACTGTTGAAGTGGGAACAACAGCAGTTTGACTCTGGTTTTGATAGACTAGTAGCTTTCGCTGCTGAGGTGGAAAAGAGGAGAAAGAGCACGGAGGCAACATCCTCTCCTGGGCAGGATCTTCTCACCCCTCCAACCAATAATAGCTATTTACCATACACTGGCTACAGTAATGGACCAATGAGTGGATTGCCTCACTATGGAGATAGAAGAGCGCCACCTAGTAGAATAGCTGAGACTAACAGACTTACTTCAGGTCATTACTCACCTCATTCTCCTGGCTTGCTTCCTCCTCTAACCTCTCCTTTGGGGAGACCTCCCACTCCTCAATCACCACAAATTCCCCTCAAAACCCCTCCCATTACCTCTCCTCCTCCTACTCCCTCTCCAGATTTGAGAACAGAGAGCATTAACTCGAGGCTACCGTCTCCCAATAGGTCAGGAGCGCACCCTCAAGCCTCTGCTTTCTATGACCACCATTTTAAGAAGAAGTATTACAAAGATAAAAACAATGCATCTGCGAAAAGTGACGGTCAAGATTTGGAGATGATGAAAGGTGCTCACCATCAGAATAACTCAATGGTGCCTAAGTTCCGACCTAAAGGAAAGGACTGGCAGTTTAGGAGCAGAGAAGGAGCAGCTAATATCTACCCTAACTATCCCCCTCATCCTCCCCACGACAGAGGTGGTATGTTCCAGCAACCCCCAACCCACCCCCACCTTAATCACCAACCTCCCCCGGGTCCCAATAGTTTTTACAACCACCATGCCTAGAGAAATACAAAAGACGTACAAATTCATTCACAAGTTTAGGTGTCGCAGTCCTATTGTGGTGGCTGTGCCCTAGTCAGGGTGGACACTGTTAGGTAGTAGTTAGTTATTTGTGTGTGTGTGCGTGTTTATAATGTTGAGGGAAGTGTTCGTGTGTAGGAGTTAAATAATTGTAACACTCTCGACACTAATTGAAGTGAATTCTGAGTTGTTTCAGTGATATAATTAGTAGTAGTACAATGCACTGTTATGTACATAACAGATTGAGATCTGTGAGTTCTGTACATTGTAGCTAATGATGTCATCACATTTTAACTATTTCTCAGGTTATAAAGAAACTTCACCAACAGGAACGAGCTCTAGTGTAAATATTTGAAGACTTCGTTCCGACTGGTGACAATTTATCTCTAATACATTTGTAAGATCAATTCGTCCAAATATATTCAGATGAAATATCTTCTCAATGATTTAATAAATTCTTTAATTTAGAGAGACATAGATAAATATTTAATGTAAACTGAAAACTATTCTACATGAAAGAAGACTAAATGTCTGTTATCTATCTTCAATCTGGTTGTTTCTTTTCTTAATTTTATTACTATTTTCACGTATTGTGTACATTTCCACAATAAAATTTTAACATTTCCATGTGTTGGAATTTGAATAAAGCGTCCTAGTGGCTAAAAAATATTCTACTGCCTCTTACCTTTTGCTGAACAAGGTGCCAAATGTAAGACCTTATCTTACTGTTCCTATTGCACTTCTTATCTCATACGCTTAAGATCACCTCTAATTTCATTACTTATTTCTACAAAGCTCTTAGAATTAAAGGGACTTAATTTATTCTAATTTACACAGTAAATTCATAATTGCTGGAGATTTCATGTAGTTTGATGTCATTTGTGGTATTTTTTACTCAAGTCAGACGTAAATGCAACTAATTTTTCTACAATCAATTTCCTTTCTTCCATCATTTATATATTGGAAGCATTAACCGGCTATGCACGTGTTCTCATATCCTGAGAATACATGCTCTAAAATTACCGGGTGCTTTCTAAGATTTCGAACTGTTCTACATTTTCGATCATAGGAGGAATTTTCTTTATTACTTATCCATGATACCTTCATTTTACGAATTAAAATATGGAGTTGAATATTTATATGATCGATAATGTGGAAGCGTTGGATATCTCTGAAGCTCCCCTAACTGCCAGTAGAGTTAAGTGAGGGTGGTTTTGTTTCACAGTTTGCCCACCAGGCGCCAGTGTACATATAGTGTTAGTATCTTCCACCAGAAGCGCTAGTGGTGACTGGAGCAAGGCAATCCTCAACAAATTGTGTTCATCTGTAGCATTCATTGTCTCTTTAATTCCCCTACTTTGAGTATTTATACATTGTCCTTAGTGTTGTTACTAGTTTTGCTTATTTGACATCCTGTTAATTATTTGTTATTTTGTTAACTAGTTTCATTATTGGTGATATTCTTGGTATGTTTCTCAATTTAGTAGCTATGTCTAATGTTGAGGATGTAATTAATTGTTACTTAAGGACTCGTGGTACCTTAATATATCAAAAGAACATTCATACTGTTGTGTCGCTCAATTATTTCATCAGTTCTTTGGTCTCTTTATATTATTTTTGTTTGATCTCAAATTACACATAGAGTTCATTGTTTGTGCAACAAAACTTACTAAATATTACATAATGCTCGAATATTTAATTCGTATGTTCTTTCTTACTCATCTTTTTGTGCCAATTGTGAGGTAGAACTAAAAAAACACCACATTCACTATGTAAAACTTATTTCTATCAAGAAAGATATCTTCCCTATGGAAATATTTTAATCACAATCAGGCGATTGGCTCCTACCCAATCCTTTGTATTAGTCTATCAGTCCTCTTATTTTTCTTAGGTTTCATCATGCTACAGTTTTGTACTACTCAACAAACCATTTATTTATCATTCAATATTTATTTCTGTAATAGCAAGCGTGAGTAAATTTTCTGAATATATATGGAAACCATCTTTAATTTCTCCTGCTTTTTATTTTGAATTCTACAGTTTTTTCAATTTATACTTGGAACTTCATTTCTATATTATTTTCTATTAAATCTAAACTCTCCCCAATTGGAGAGATTTCATTCAATTTAACTACCCATCTGGTTTCATTTTTGTAAATTTCTCTCGTAGCTTTAGGTGAGAATTATAGAAAGCGTAAGATTTGGTACAAAATATTTACTAATTTTGAGCCTATTATATACTCTAAATGCAATGTACAAATCCATGTAAAGTATCTAAATAACTTCAAAATGCTAAATTGTAAAACATTTTTGATCTATTGAGTACTAATGACATAGTAATTGGAAGTTCTTAATCAGTGTATGCATTAGTTATATGTACGTTGTTATTGATTGTTGCTGTATATATCATGATTGAGATGTAAATCATATAAATAGTTGAATAAACAATTTATTTGAATGATCTTGTATGATTATTGTACTTGTGTTAAAAGTTCAATCCTTATTAACATTTTAAAATTGAATAACTTTATTTTGTGAAATAATCTGAGTTTATCAGTAATGTATAGAGCGCCCTCAGGAGCTCAACCCTGAAGCTGTATGTGGTGAATAGGGAAAAGGAGGTGAAATCCCTTACGGTTGGAAATTTAATTATATATTTTTTTTATCATTGTTAACCCTACCTGCAGTTTTAGAGGATAGTGCTAGAGTTATGCTCTTCAACTACGAGGTCTTAGGTTTTGTGCTTGTGCCTCTTTTCGTCACATTCCTTGGTAAGTGACTACATACACGGAGTAGCTTAATTTTCTACACTTATGAGCATTTTCTCCGAAGGTGGTACCTGTCAACAAGGATTTATTCCTGGGATATAATGATATTGAGGGATTATTTCAAGGATGAAAGATAAATTCCTTGGTTATTCACCTAGTATCCCAAGAGTAAATCCTTGTTGCCATGGCTGAGGGGCAGGAGAATTTTATTCACTGAGCAACTTCCCTTTCTGACTGCTTCTTCCAGTTCATCTTATTCAAATTTTTTTGACGTCAGCGATATGGCCTTGATATATACATAAAGTCCTAAGCTAAGTCATCCTCCCAATTATTAATAGAGGGCACAAGATTTATAGCTTTACGACACACCCTCACCCTTCCCCCCCCCCCCCCCCATTCTCCTCTAGTTCAAATCGAGCCTTAAAATTAATGGGAAGATACCTATAAATCTATTCATTTGTGAAAATCTTCCTTATTGGTATCTTAATATTAAATCTCTAAAGGATATTAAAGTAAAGTAAAACAGAGCAATAGCTACCTAGGTACTATTTTTAATTCTTAGTATTTTTATTGCCTAATAAATAAGCCTATACTTATATGGTACAAAATAATACTTGCCTACCTATGGAGATTGAATTTACAGAAGATAAGTTAGTTTAGGTATATCGCATACATAAACCGAATTCTAAATTATCTTATTATATTGTCCGATATCTAGTTATTACATTCAAGCTAGCTATCTGATTTGTTCATATCATAGTAGGTACTAGGTAGGCCTATGGCTATATGTACCGCATGGAGCTTTCTTTTCAGCTTTTGATGAAATTTGACCATCGATTGCGTCAGCTTTTATTTTGGTAATGAAAAGAAAGAACCGTTCCTTAACTTGATTTTTGGGTACTTAAGTAGGTAGGCCTATTTATTTCCCATTACTATAATGGTATCCATTGGAGTTTGGACCATTATCATATTATGTTAAGGTAGTTGGTTTAACTTGGTTAAGTAGCTATATATTTTAATTATTTTTCCTCTAAATTGTTATTATTTTTGTGAATTATGAATATTTGATTGTAGGTACCTAGTATCTGGTAATTTGTCTGTAAAATTTAAAATTTCAGTACTACTGTACTGCAATTAGGATCCATGTTTCAGAGACTGGGATCATGGGATGAAATAGCCAATTTTTGAGCCAAAATTTCACTAAAATTCTGAGCCAAGACAATTTGGCTAATTTTTTCATTTATTTGAAGAATTCAAGCCAAAATTTACATGGGAACATAGGAATTAATTCAAAATTTTAAGCCAATTACAGTACTGAGTATTAGACATATCTGTAATCTGACCAGTCTGCAGAATATGGAACATTTTTCCAAGACTCTCTGCGGGAGTTTTTGATTGAATTTTAGAAATTGGACATCTCTGCGGGAGATCTTGAATTAATTCTTATGTTACCATTAATTTAGCTGCGGGAGATTTTGAATTAATTCCTATGTAAGTATGTTACCATTAATTTAGCTGTGGGAGATTCTGAATCTGCTACTGAGAGTCAGAGAGTAACTGTCTCTCAAATTAAAATCTCTGCAGTAGAATTTTGAGAATAGAAACATTCTCCAGCCTGCAGAATGTTTCTATTGCAGGCTGGATAGCAGAATATCTGAGTTTTGACCTTTGGAAATTTAAGCCATTTAATCGGCTTTAACTGACGCAGTAACACTCTGTAACAGTCAGACTGTATTTCATGGTAATTTCCACCGACTTGTCGGTGGAATTTTTCTTCAGGGAAAATAATATTCTGACAAAGTCGGTGGATTTTTAGCTATTTATTCCTATGTTACCATTCATTTTTTAGTGGAAAATGGGTAAAAACTAAAATGTTGGTGGATCAGCCATATTACTGAAAATTTATGGTGGATTTTTTCAGCTTTTTCAAAAAGTCTGTGGAATTTTGTGCACCAAATACAGACTTGGTAACATGGACAACTATACCAGTCTGCAAAGCATGCACAATCAGTCTCCAGATTGAGATATTTAATTTTTGGGGCAATTTGTCTCCAAAGATTTTCAAATTTCTCTCCAAAATGACCAAAAATCTCTAAATTCTCTTCACTAATTACATGTAATGATGTAAACATAGGAATTAATTAGTAAATTGTTGCTGGATAATTCAGGAGACTAATTTCAAGGCCTCAGGCCCTCAATAGATAATAGTTGCTAACTTGCTGGATAAAATTCACAACTTCATGCATCTTTTGCAGACTGGCAACTATAGTTAGAAACCTAACTACCAGTCTGTATTTGATGCACAAAATCCAACTGACTTTTTCAAAAAGCTGAAAAAATCCACCATAAA
This sequence comes from Caprella mutica, assembly GCA_947561585.1. NCBI lineage: Eukaryota > Metazoa > Arthropoda > Malacostraca > Amphipoda > Caprellidae > Caprella > Caprella mutica. The sequence goes on from CANNZV010002139.1 coordinate 123,818, forward strand.
TTTCCAGTAATTACTAATTTGGTAGATCCACCAACATTTTTGATTTTCCCAATTTATACACCGAAAATTAATGGTAACATAGGAATAAATAGCAATAAATCCACCGACTTTGCCAGAATATTATTTTCAGAGGGGAAAAAATTCCACCGTCATGTCGGTGGAATTTACCACAAAATACTAAATACAGACTGTCCTAACTATTCAAATGACAATTAGGTAACTTAACTATGGATAAAAGAAAATTATGCTCCCAAGTCTAACAGTATCTATTTAAACCAGGCTGCAGAAACTAGTGAAGTGTTCTCAAAGAAATCCTCTATTTTGGCCTCTGTTCTCAGTAAAGTACATTTAAATAATAGGAGGAAATTAAAGATTGTTCACACAGAAAATGTTAAAAATGTTCCATATTAATCCACTCTGCAGACTGCATACCATGATACCAGTCTGGGCCGACAGTGGTTTTTAACCTTTTTTGAGGTACCGAACCGGACCCCACTAGCTCCATATAGATGTAAGTGTCACGCGCATTTGAGTGATCTGCAATATCGACCGATTTTTTTGTTTTTACTGGAAAAATACTTTTAAATACTTTTTTTATATTTAATGATTCACCCATCACTCGATTGTTGCGCGTTTGAATGATATGGATTTTGTTAGTTCATGCATCTAATTTTTACATTTAATAGAGAAACCATCAGTCAATTGTTGTGCATTTGAATGATATGGATTTTGTTAGTTTATGCATCTAATTGTTACATTTAATAGAGCAACCATCAGTCGATTGTTACGAGTTTGAATGATATGGATTTTCTTGTATCATTCGAACGGGCAGAAATTGATTGATGGTTACGCTATCAATTGATATACGATATAAAATGTGCCAATTTGATGTACATCATATCATTCAAACGCGCTGGAATTGATTGATGGCTGCGCAAACTATTGATCAACCGATTGCGCAATGAAATTGGTCGATATTGCAGATCACTCAAACGCGCGTGACATATGCATTCACCGAACCCTTGTAGTAGTAAAAATAAAATGTTCTTTTTCTCCATGCAAATAAAACCATAATTATATAACTATTGCATATACTGTATTAGTAAAGAACATGTATCATTTGTACACTAAATCAATATGCTCAATTGTTAAAACATGAATTACGCATATAAATAAAATACCTAATGAACCAAACTGCCGAACCCCTGGAACTGACTCACCGAACCCCTGGGGTTCGATCAAACGCAGGTTAAGAACCACTGGTCCACACTGTACCAGTCTGAAAAGAAGGTCTCCTCAGACCCAGGATTTTGTACAGAAATTGGGATTTGTGAGCAGCAAATAACATGGGAACATAGGAATTAAATAGGACATGGGAAGTTGGGCGCAAGATTAATCCACAAATCCTGCTCTACTTTTCAGACTGAGACTCAGACTGCACTCACTGCAGGAATTGGTAAACTGTTCTCCAAGAAATCCTCTATTTAGTATTTTAGCTTCAGTTCTCTGTAAAATACATCCTACATATAAACAATAGGAGAAAATTCCATGTCTCAAAGTGTGGCAGGAAAGTCGCCAGTTTTGTGAGAAAATGGATCCAGGTTGTGAGGTCGCCATATTTAAGGAAGAACTTTGATTTCCTAGTGAAGATTTTACACTTGAAAATATCCTCGTGCTTCATGTCTCAGGTCTGATGCATGTGCATCTGAGAGCATCTCTTGAGACTATTTTAATTTTATGAGTGATTTACTTGTTATTAACTTATTTACATGTTTTTCAACTTATTTCACCCCCCAAAAGTCACCAATATACTGGCAACTTTGTCCATACTTTAAAACATGGTTTGAAAATGGTATTCTGGTAAAGTTGTTGTATTTTTAGCTATTTATTCCCATGTTACCATCCAGAGTGGTGAGTGGAAAACTCAAATTCTGACAGAGTTACTGACTCGTGAATAGTTAACCGCAGAGTTTATTAATAATTAACTGGAAACCCTGCTTAGTATTAATAAAGCATGTATAGCCACTCTGGAAAATACCTTAGGCTACCAGATGAATTTTAGAGGCTAAATGCTGCAGATTATACAGTTGCTAAACTCCAACAAAGTAATTAATCCATCAGAAAATACCACTTTTTTGTATAGCATGCTATTTTGAGTTCAATTTTTTCTAATATTATGAAATATATAACTGATTTTTACATAGTTAGAAGAAATAATGTGTAGTTTCTGCAGAGTTGTCTTTAGGATGAGTTCTCGCATAGTTGATTTTGAATCTCTAAAGAGTTACTAGTCAATCAGAAGAGAGTTATTTTTTCAACTTGCCATAATTTTTCGGTGGATAAATTGGGAATCTGATACATTTAACTGATAAGTTAATACTTACACCTTACCAGTGCAGTGGTTCTTAAGTGGGGTGCCTGCCACCTCTTCGGATCCTGGGATGGCTGTTTTATACGTTACTTATGAATTTGGTTCTTAACTTCTTGCTGTTAATATCATGCAGAATGTATCATTGTATGTAAATATAACATTTGTTTTTCTTACTTTTCATTTAACATTACATATATTATAATTATTGTATATTTTCAATTGATTTCAATGCAATGCAATGCTCAGGAGGTGCCTGCAAAAAGCAAGGGGGTGTGCAAGAATTAAGAACCACTGCCTTAGACTGAAAGTTTGTAATTGTTACCCGTCTCATAAATTTGAGACAACAATTATAAAATTCACTCAATGTATCATAAATCTTCATTTAATTTACCTATTTTTATAGAACATAGAGTGATGTGCTGTACTCTAGTGCGCTGCTCAGCTTTTAGATACGTTTCAGCAAGTCCCATGTGAATTTTTTTCACTATCATTATTAGTCTCATGAGTAATTTAGATTTACTTATTCAATTTTCAACAGATTCAATTATTTGGACAAAATTGGACTGAATTGCTCTCTGAAAACTGAAATCAATTTTTCAGAAGCTCCCTGAGTTCCTAGGACTTGAGACCCTGATGGTGATGCCCATTGTCTGAGCCCGTCTTTAAAGTACAGTAAATAATGTCTCCTCATACCCAGGGGGCCAGGATTTTTCAATTGAAATTAGAATTTGGTCCTGCTCAGGCTCGGTGGCTCACCAAAAACCTGGGAACATTATCCGAAAATATCCTATCTTTAGCCCGGACTTTAGGAAATTATAAAATGGCTTAATGAATTATTGTTTATTTTTTTGTACTTCTTATTAATAAAATTCCTCATCCTTACATAAAAATTAAATAATAAATAGGACTTAGATCACAGATTCCCAGTCTGAAAAGTTAAAAGTATATCAGGATTTGTTGATTAATCATGTGCCCAAGTCCTATTTAATTCCTATGTTCCCATCTTATTTGTTGTGCCCAAATCCCATTTTCTGTAAAAAAAATCCTGGGTCTGTGCAAGTCTGTATTTGGTGCACCCTACTGACTTTTTCAGTAAGCTGAAAATATCTACCAACATTTTCCAATTATTTGGCTGATCCACTAACATTTTCCCAATTTATCCATTGGAAATTAATGGCAACATAGAGATAAATAGCTAAAGTTCCACCAACTTTGCTAGAATAATATTTGCAAAGGTGCAAAAATTAACCATGAAATACAGACTGAGGTCTGTGGCCTGGTAATAAAGCATGTCAAACTTGCTAATTTAATGGTGAGTTTGTGAGTTTTTTTTTCAACCATTCAATTACAAATGGTGAGAAATATCTATTTTTCTCCTATGCTACAATATAATTTTGGATTGAATTTATGATAATATGATCATTTTGGAGAGAAATTTGGTTATTTTTGGAGAGAGCTGTTTATGAGCCATTCTATTTACTTGGGTCTGTGGAGACATTCTTTTCAGACTATTTTAGATCCAGTGACATTATTAATCCTCGAATGATTGAGTTAAATCCTATCGGCTATCACAGTAAGTCGCACATTTTAGACTGGCGGCCATGTAATCCATTGGATCATTAAATTCATCATTTTATAGAGTATGTCGGTTAAAGCCAGTTAATTCGCTTAAATTTTAAATGGTCAAAACAGATATATGTAATTTACTAATAAGCTTAATTTTTTCAATTTATTCCTAGGTTCCAATGTTAATTTTGTCTTGAAATCTTCAAAAATGAACCAAAGTGGCTTGGCTAATTTGGCTTCAGAATTTTATTGAAAATTTGTCTCAAAAATTTGCTTGCAGTTTGCTATCTTCTGAAACATAGCAGGTGCCAGGTACTAAAGCATGTCCTTTCTCACCATTTTATTAGTGACTGTTGATTTAAAGACAGCTATTTTGAGGCCTTCAATTGCAAATGGAGAGAATATCTAATTTTCTACTATGGTACTATGTTATTTTGGAAAGAACTTAGCATGATTATTTGATCATTTTTGAGAGAAATTTAGCTTCTTCTGAAGAAAGCTGGTGTTACAAATGGGGAGTTTTTGAGCCATAGCTACTATTTTAGGGTCAGGTAGGTAAATCCACTAACCTCAGTAACACTAATAACCATCATGGCTTTGAAGCACATGTGAAATAAATAAAAAGTAGCATGCATTGAGCTTCTTTTGATATACAGCAACTCAATATAGATTAGTTTTAGAATGTTTTGGAGACTTTTTCATATAGTCGCAATTAGAAATTAAAGGGCCGAAATTTACCTGTGTGACCCTGCTTGGCCTAGCAGTGAGTGGCCTGAGCCCAGTCTGCAGAATACTGGAGATATTTGGGATACTCTCTACAAACAATTTTGAATTAATTCCTATGTTCACATCAATTTAACTATGGACAATTATGATATAATCTCTACTAAAATTTCATCAATTTTTGTGATGGGAATTTACCATGATATTGCAGTCTGGAATAGTGACAAAATTTACTATCATGTACACTTCACTGTTTAATTTCTTAGTTTGATTTAGAACAATCCTTAATCTCCTCCTATATCTACATGTATTTTACTGAGAGCAAAAACCAAGATAAAGGATTCCTTGGAGGAATAATTTACTAGAATTTTAGAAAAGAAGTTTTTTATCTGTATCATGTGTACTGCTCTAAAAAAATATATGGTAAAACCATAAAGACTATTTTGTTAATAAATTGAACTTCAATTGAACATTATGGAAGATAAAATTGAAAATTCAGCAGATGATATAATATGACTACTTCTACATTCCAATTCTTAAGCATTGGCATGACAGTCCATATGGAAAAAAATCTACTACCTTCTCTTGATCATTTGTGCTGTTCCCATTTTAATGATTAACTCAATGTAAATTTAATTACAATATAATCTTGAAAATTAATTAGTAGATATTGTTACGTTTGGATAATACACAGAGAATTCTTTTAGTGCCTAAATTTGTTGTAAATTGCTGAAATATTAAATATCATAAAATATTCCTTCAATTTTGAAAAAGTAGTTATATGCTAAAAGTTTCAATATTTGTCTTTATGGTTTATAATTTATTTTTTCTTTAGAAAACCATGTAGCTACAGCAGCACTGAACTTTCCAAACAAACAACAAAATTTTAAAATTAATTAAACATTTTATTTGGTAGTAGCAATTACATAAGAGGACATAGGCAACTGTAGTCAGTAAGTAAGTAGGTAGTACCTATTGCCATTGAATATCTAGTTTATCTTGGGAGTCCTAAAGTTCAAACTGTCATATCTAATTAATTAATAATCCATATATGTATTCCCCTTTGTTTTACCAACATACTAAGCAGAAAACTATCAGTCTATCATTGAGCTGTTGTGAATTGAAAGTTTTATAAAAATTAAATTCCAATGATGTAGCTAGTGGTGAAGTTATAACTCTGTTATTACCCTTGCATTGTTTCCATTATTTCCTACTATGCTACTCCATTTACTATAGCTATCACCTTGTATTCTAAAATTTATATTTATCTGTGTCACTCTTATTTATCATTCATATTTTTATCTATATATTTTTTACCTTCCTTGTATATCAATAATATTAATTTCTATTACATACTAACATCTCTCTTTTCCAACAAATTAGATATATAACTGTGTCTAGTAGTCAATTTATTAAAATGGATTATGAACAAAAGAAAGGAATAGAAGTCATATTATTGGCTGACCCATTTGATAATGAGTTTGATCCAATTGCTAGAGAAACTTCCAAGGTTTGTATTTGTTTGAAAGTATTGATAATTCATTTTCATTAATTGATATATAGACATTTAAGCTATTGAAGCTAATATTTATACTTGTCGTAGATTATAAATAAGTTGAATCTTTTAGGTTCTGATTCCTGTGGCCAATACTCCAATCCTTGACTACAACCTTTCATGGCTGCTGAAGAATGATGTTGAACAGATCATCATATACACAAAACACGCTCATTCCTACACCCAGATCAAGAACCATGTCATGTCTTTCATGACTAAGCACCCTTCATCACAGGTGAATGTGCAGGTCCTCTTTTCCTTTGAAGAAATAAGGTCTCCAGGTGATGTGCTCAGAGATCTTTACTCCAGAAACATCATCTTGGGTGACTTCGTTTTTATGAGAGGAGACATCATTGCTAACTTTGACCTCAAAAATGTTCTGGGTGTTCACCGAGATTTTGTTAATGCCGATCCTAAAGCAGTTATGACCAGAGTTCTCTTACCATATATGAAGGATTCAGTTTCCCTAAGAGTTACCACTCTTGCCACAAGCACTGGTAAAATACTAGAGTATGAAAGAAACAGGCTTGGCTTTACTGCCACTTTCTCAAGCAATTTCAAATCACGAGGAAAAAATGTTTACATGAATTACCATCTTACTGACACTAGTGTTACTATATGTAGCAATTCAGTACTCAGTTTGTTTACTGACAATTTTGACTACACAACTATTGATAGCATGGTCAATGGATTGGTTTCTCCTGATGACTTGAATGACTGTAATGTCTATCAGTTTATAGAGAGAAATGGTTCTGGCATCACTATAGCAGCATGGCCTGATTATGTCAGAGCTGTGTCATCAGTTATTGCCAGGGACTTTGCTCCCATGTGTCCAGAAGTTTCTTTGTCCTCTGGTCGTCAAAGGTACAAAATGCACAGTGTGATGAATAAGTCGTACCTAGCCAAAGATAGTCAGGTCAGCTTGGGTAGAAATAAGGAGTTATTCTGTAAGGAAGGAGTAGTTCTTGGAGAATCTTTTGAAGCTCCTGGCTCTGCTATTATAAATAAAAGTACTTTTGGAAACTTCTGTACAGTTGGAGAAAAAGTAGATATTAACTCCTGCTTTGTGGGTAACAACTGTAAAATTGGAAACAACTGCAAGATGGTTGGCTGCTACCTGGGTGACAATGTAACTATATCTGATAACTCTGTCTTAGAAGAGGGTTGTGTCATTTCATCTGGAGTCTCATTGCCTGCTGACACAAATTTAACAAACGCAACACTTGTGGCAAATAAAAAAATTCATGAATCCCTAGATGATTTTGAGAAAGAAGAGGAAGTTGTAAATCTGTCCCCCTCAGCTGTTGTTTTCAATGCGGTCAAGAAACCTGATAACGGAATGCGTCGGAATGAAGACGGAGCCTATCTTCCTGTGTGGGGTATGAGGAAATCTGATGCTTTTGACCCTGAGAATGAAGTATCTGTAGAAGATGATGGTGAGTTGAATGATTCTCTCTATGAAATTAACAGTTAACTGTAACTAATACCAAATTTAGATTGATCAAATTTTTTATAATAAAAGACATGTTTTTTCTTTTGTTAATTGCAATTCAATGTTCAGTTGTGGAGGATAAAGCTAGTGTTATAAGATTCAATTGATTTTTTTTTGTTCATTGTAGAACTATTTAACTATGATTTAGTTTATTTTCGTTATCTCTTTTTAATTTTTCTGTTTATTTCTTTCTGAGCATCACTGTGCACCTTGTGCCATTTCTCATTAAGTTTACCTTTCCTTCTTTCTCTGTTTCCTTTCTACTCAGTCTACTGATGCACATGGAAACTAAGAGTGTATTCTGAGAAAATATCAGTGTTAATTTTGTAACAACTCTGGTTCTATTTGATAACTTGATATTGTTGAAAAAACACTGGTGCTTTTGTGATATTTTTATTGTAGCTAGTGCGTACAAACTTCAAAAAATTATTTGAATTTAATTTTGATTACTGTTTACATGTCTTAAATTCTCCAATTAATTTAAAGTTTGATCATAGGATTAAAATTTAAGAGATATATTGTATCAGGAAATTACTAGCAATTGACTTTTTCTTTTCAGAGTCAGATTTTGATGAAGTTGATGCAGAGAGAGCAGAACTTGATGAAGATGAGAGAGCAGATTTAGACTTTTTCCATGAAGTGATGGACACTCTAGTGACAGGATTGAAGGAAAACACAGACTCTAGCAAAGTCGTTTTGGAAATCAATGGCTCAAGACATGCTTATAACATTTCCCTAGAAAAGATGCAAGCCGTAGTATTGCAGGTACCTACCTTATTTTATCATTGTATATTAGGGTGGGCCAAAAAATAGGGGTTTCGGGCAAACTTCAGAATCTTCATATGGAATAGTTATAATGAGTTGATACGTTATAAAAGAACATTGCATGCCAATTTCCAGGCCATTACTCGATATTTTGAGTTGCCCCAAAACATTTGAAACTTTGTACAAAATGATATTTTCCCATTAATTTTGAAATATACGATTTTGTTTTTTTCTGTGGAATAGGTAAAACTAGTTGACACGTTATGAAAAAACACAACTTGCAAAATTACATATTAATATTTGATACTCTTGAGTTGCCCGAGCACTTTTTTTGTATAATATATTACTATTACAATATTTCTCTTAAAATTTGGCTTCTAGAGCAATCATGCTGTTATTGTGATAAGATAGAAGTAATTTAATTCTAAAAATAACACTGAATTGTATTTATTTCATTTTATAAAAGCATTTATCAATATTTTCGTATTGCAAAATTTTTCAATTTACTCGGATTTCAGCAATTGGTAATAAATCATGCAATTCGCTTAATCAACTTTTTTGAGTCACCAAGTGTTCCAAATATGGAAATGTTGGTTTATTAATCAATAATTAATGTTTTTGCTCAATTCCTTGTATATAAATTTCCTTATTATGTTCTTCATTGAGCACCAGACCTCCATAAGTGTGGAGCACTACACTGACTACAGTCTCCAGTTGTGCCTAAATTCGAACAATTTGGAGGGGTGGGGTACCTGTCGTACCTGTCTGATTTTCTGTCACAAACACCAAAATAAGCTCTTCTCAAGCTATCTTCCTATTCTAAATGATAATAAATCAGAGTTTATGAGTTTTTTGCCAAAATGTAGTAAAAATCACCAAAAATGTTACTTTTCTGATATTTGAATCGCTTGGGGGCAACTGTTAATCATGTCAGAATTCACTCAAATTTCAGTACACGTACCTGTACTTGTCATATCAACTTCACATTACTATTCCATAAGTAATTTCCAAAATGTTGTTTTTTGGCACACCCTATAGTATATATTCACCAAATGAAATGTTCACATGTGTGTTCAATAGATTTCACCTTACCAGTTTTGTATATTTCTAATTAGATGGATTGAATGCAATAACAAACTTTACTCCCATAGTTTTCTCTGAGAGTAATCTATGCATTTATCTACTTAAGTTTTGTGCTAATTTTGTTGCGGTATTTACTCTATAAGTATCTTCACTTACCATTGCTCTTTTAGTTCATTTAGTTACTGTTAATTTGTTTCAGGGTATTTTGAGGTGCTATGAAGATGAGAAAAGTGATACAACTCGGTACAGTTTCGTGTCCTCTAACAACAAGTTTGCCACCTGGCCAGACATCAAGAAAGGACTTCACAGATATAAAGAAGTGCTGGTGAAATACATGAAGACCTACTCTGACTACCTTAACTCTCTGCTGGTATGTAACTTATAAACAACCTAGCTTGATTTTTTCTCTAGCTTCTTTTTCATCCTCAATTTGCTGACCAATCTCTATTTCTTTGAACAGAATCATTTTTAGATCAAATACCCCTACTTGGGAGATAACCCAACCCTGGGATCACTAGATTCTACACTATCAAATCTACTGAAGAATGCAACCTGTTTAAACCAAATAGGTTTAATTTAATGTTGACAAATATTTTAGGATAGGAAATCAGGTACTATTGAAGCTAAAACTGAAACACAAGGAAATAATTCTTTTTGATCTGATAACTGAAAGTAAGTAGACTCAGTGGTCTACTTACTCCAGACCACTGAGTCTTAGCGAAAAAAGGGTGAAATATGATGCTATAAAGATTCATGGAAAAAATGATTATCTAGTCTCAACGTGAACACTTCCATGAATATAATTTGGAAGCGAGTTGGAAAGAAGAATCTACCATCCAAAACAATAAACCGCCATATCTCACACTGATAATAATCTGAAGTTATGGCTTCTCATTATGAGAAGATCAGCAGTAATGAGTCTTAAAGTAAATCAAATCGAAACCTAAGAGCATCATTTGAGATTTTCTACCACACAAGCTTATCTCTAAAACTACCTAATCTCAATATTAGAACATTGTACCTTGTAGCAGCTACAAAATGATCAGTAATCTACATGAACCTTGTCAACACTTTCTCCTAACAATAATGAATACATCAGAACCAATCCCATCAATGTGGAAAATCAGTATAGTTCTACATACTCCTTAGCTGTGTAGAAAGGTCATGAAAAAGATAATCAAAAGATATTCGGAAGCGTCAAGAATCATCTCTACCTAATAATAATCAGATCAAACAATAATGTTTTGCGTGTAAATTATTTTACATAACATCAAAGCTATTTGAAAATGTTATCTTCATTTTGTAACTGTTCTTTACAGAGAGCTATAGTTGATGACGAGAGAGTTCTAGGAGTTTCAGAGAAGATTCTCTATGAACTGACACAGGAGTTGGAGTTGGTAGAAGATGAAAAAGTTCTCGTGTGGTTCTACCGAGGAGATAAAACCAGTCCTGTCTTCTATAAACTCAAGGAAAAGGTCAGTTAGCACTTCTTTATTTTAAATTTCAGCCGAAGACTTGGAGGGTATGTTTGTTCTGGTCTTTAGATTAACGTAAATTACTTTATTTTGATTTTTAATGAGAGAGCATAATAGTTATGTGGTTATATTGTCTGTTAAATTTGTAGAAAAATTTAATTATTTTCCACAAAAGTTGACAAGAGATCTGGATGTTGAAAGCTGGAATATTTGTAAAATATTCCTACGTCTCTGCTATCCTTGTGGGTGTTCTACTTATATGTAAAAACAGTGGCTAGAGTAAATTGAAAGTTTTTACAATTTCAATACAGTAGTTTCATTTTTTATTCACTCTTAGTCAGTTATTTCTCTTCTTTTCTCCAATCCTAATCATTGTAGCATTTATCTTTTTTCTAGGTGAGTCGGTTCCTCAACTGGCTGCAAGAAGCTGACGAGTCAAGTTCAGAGGAGTCAGATTAAAGAAACGTAGCTACCTAGTTAGTCACCTAGTTATACTGAGTCAACGTAGCTATGACTCTTAAGGGAACGTATATTAATTTATACCACCTTTTAATCTTTTTCCCTTTTCAGTGTCGCAATCACGCACTTTATTTTCTGTCAGAGGTTGAGTAATGTTATCAGTGTCTGTGAAATCAATTTATTAACTTCAATATATTCATGATGATGAACTACATATTCTTACTGTGTAGCTATAGCTTTTAAAACCAAGATGTTCTGCATTTTAGTATACCTTTACAATCACAGTTTCACGTCTGGGTAAATCTTTCGGTATCATTTTTATGTTAAAATTTGTATTGCCATAGCCATAGATAGTTTACTTGTAGAATGTATTTTAAATTATTAATTAGTATCACGTGCAGCTCTTCATATATTCGTCAGTTTTCATCATCTGTAAATAACTGTGTTACTTCTGAATTAGTGGCATCTAAGTATTTTTCTCTTGATATTAGATTCATTTAAAATAAATGGATTCTTATTTTTAATATGTTTATTGTACATAATGTTATCTTCTCAGCTTGTTTCACTCAACTGTCTGTCTGTGGTTTTTATAAGTATTGTATGAGCTATAAATATTTCAACTAGGCAGTTTTTTTCTTGATAACATCTCTCCTCTCTCTTCATAATGGTTAGTAATCAATTATAAAATAGGTAGGTGCTTTAAGCAACTAACTTATCATTTCCTAAATGGTTCTCTCATTAAATGGTTCTCTCACACATCATTCTCTGATTAAATGACTAGATGTATTAAGTTGTTTTATTCACTTTGAAATATTGTTTCATTTTTTTTGTGCCACAGGGGGGTGGCGTGCGTCCCTTGGGCCCCGAACTGTTGTAATTAGGATAATGTACAGGCATGCAAATCTAGAGGATTTAGTTCACTGTGGATGATGCGAGAGATGGCCTTTTAATGGCAGACTACACAAAATATTTTCTTTTTCAAATAAATGAATTATACAAGGTATTTCATTTCTCAGGAGTCTAAAAATCAGAATGTTTCACTATAGAGTATACACATGACTTCATTATTGATAAGTTGTATTAGTACAACATCTCTTTCAAGAAATACAACTAATTTACTATACAGGGTGGCGCAAAAATAATGAAACTCATTTTCAAGTTAGTCTATTAAACAAACTATCAAAGCTATAAATTTTCTAAAAACATTCGTTTATTCTTTTTGCGTCTACCTTGAACATCTGTTAAGATTACGACAAAAATTAAACCTCCTGCAGCGAATTAAAAAATGGAAATAAAAAGAGCTTGCACGCGGACGAAAAAATTCAGTTATAATTCATTTTATATGGATGTAAAAACATTACATCCTACTATTTTTGTAACAAATATGATACAATAAATTTTTTATTATAATTTGTTAGTTGGTATTTGAGGTAAATAATAAAATCAGTTCGCTGTTAATTTTTATCTCCTATTCGAAACTCTCAAAAGATCAAAGTTTTTATTGTGTCGAGGGTAATCGTGCAGTTCCCGGACATAAAGAGTTGTTGGACAGTTCAATCTTTGTGAAAATGATAACCAGGGCTGGGACAATATGCTCTAAAAACTTTAGATCCCAAAAATATTATAGAGGGAGAGTATTGAATGGTTCTAAACCAGCGGTATACAGTATTCGATACCATTTAATTTCGACTATGATATTTTCGGGATCTATGGTTTTTAGAGCTTATTGTCCCAACCCTAATGATAACTAGGGTAGTGACTTTGCATATTGGTGAAATAATGCATATTCATATGAAAAATGCATATGCAAATCTTGAAATGCATATGCAATTCTTGATATGCAAATAGAAAATGCATATGCAAAATAGAAAGTGCATATGCAAATTAGATGCACATTAGAAAAAATAATATGCAAATAGAAAATGATTAGTAAAATACGTTGAGTTTTGATATTCAAATGATAAACTTTTACACATATAAATGAATAGTAACAGGTGAATGAATAAGAGTTAGATTTGTATTCTATTTAGGAATTTAAATATTATAGGCTAGGTTATAATGAGGTGGGGAACTTGGTTGAACTCTGCTTTTTAATATTACAGATATTTATCAGAGAAAAAACTTCTACAGAGAACAGAAATGGTGAAAGCAAGTCTTGCGTTCATATATTCGACATTCTTAGTAATTCCTTTAACAATAGAGCAAATTGAGGCGCGAGGCAGGGCAATCTCTACAGTGATCAGATAATCACAAAGTCTCAAAGATAAAAAAAATCAAATTTTCTCAAGAATATTTATGATAGAAATATTACGTAAAGCTTATACTAGTAATCACTAATCAGTACATATTATCCAAAAATGAAGGATATTCAATCATCAAAGACATAAAATCAATCCTGACAGGAGAAGCTGCATAAGTCAATCTACATGAAATTTTAAAATAACTTGGCCCATCAAATATGGCGAGTCTTATATACACAACTCTAGTTTCATGTGATGTAGAGGGGATTTTTTATGAGTACAAGAATATTTAGTTTTGAAAACCTAAAATATACAGTAACTAGATTACGTGCACTCGGTAGAGCGCATACCTTAGCCACCGCTTTGACCCGTTTTCTCCCAAAATCTGACAAAACGGTTCCTGTATATTAACCAATCGTGTCACCAAGTTTCATGCGATATGGTTCAATACTTTTTGAGTAATGAATAGGGTTGTGACAATATTCTTTTGGCTTAAAGAATTATGCTTTTTAGCAATAAAGCATATTTTTTGAAATAAGAATATTATCAAAATATGCTTTTAGTTAATCAAATATTCCAAGTGACTGCAAATGAAACACAAACTAATTCTTATGGTTCGAATGAATGATTCAAGAATTTAAAGGTTTAAAAGACTAGGTGAGGAAATTACCTTATTGAATCATCGCCTGTAAGGCGATAATTAATAGTAATAATTTCAATAAGGAGTACACAATAGGAGCTGCCGCTTTACCTATTGTAAACGGTTACTATTCATTGGTGCGACCCTTCATTAGTCAAGACACTTTTGCAGTTTATTTCTGATTGAGCATCAAAATATATGTATATCGGGAGATGGGATGTGCTACCCCCCTAACCCCCCTTCCAGGTCATTAAAAAATCATGAAGTGTGCAGTACAAAAACTAGCGAATACAACAAACTCCATTAAATCGAATGAGGGAATGCATCATACAAATTAACTAATATTAGAATTAAAGTAAAATATATACCAAAGTAAAAAAAAAAATTAAGGTAAATATTGTATTATTTAAATTGCTATAGGTATCTATAATGTATATTTATGTAATATTTTTTATTTTAATCAAAAAATAAAACGAGAAATACCTAACACAGAAAGATGTAACTGTCGGACTAATGACACGTCCCCATAGTAAACGGAGCTAGGACGTTTCGGTACCATATTTTTTATTCCCAGACGAACCTTATTTTATAAATTTGAAATGAGTTAAGACTACAAATTATAGCAGATAACAGACGTAGAATTATTTTTGAGAATTTAAAAACAGCTATGATCATCAAATGTATTAAATGCTTTCTTTTTTGTGCAAGTTATTGTCTAAAACTGTTCACTATTTATTATTCTGTTTACCTAATACAGAATAAACTGTCTCAATTTGACAATACAATTAGCCTTATTTCAAAGAAATTAGAACATATAAAGCTAACCTGAACGCATAAAAAGCATATTTTGAGCAAAGAAGGCATATTTTAAGCATCAAAAGAATATTTTAAGGCATAAAAAGCATAAAAGCATATTTAACAAGCTTAAAGCATAAAGCATAAAAGCATATTTCAAAAAGAATATTGTCACAACCCTAGTAATGAATAACAATGACCTTGACCTTTGACCGGGTCGCTCCCAAAATTCTACAAGAAGTTCATTGGACATTGACCAATCGTTTCACCAAATTTCAGGCAATTTGGTTTTTCACTGTTTCAGTTATATGCGAATAACAAGATGATAAATAAATAAATGCCGGATAAAATATAACCTTCTGCAAATTTGCGAAGGTAATAATAAAATTTAATTAACTTATCGACTGATTTTCCTATTTTCTAAACTAGTGTTACTGTTTATATTCATTTATATATTTTATATACAGGTAAAGCTCGTACAACGGACAGTATACAGGTAAAGCCCCCCTACAAAGGACAAAAATTATTAGTTTAATTGGGGATTTTAACTTTTCTTTAACAGCATTTCTAAGAAACTATAATGAGAGTTAACAATCTCAGATTATTATTGAATAAATTTTTTAACGAAAATCTTATAATATTTATATAACTTACTCATATAATTGTACGTAGGTACGAAATAATAAGGTAAGTAAAATGAAACAGAGGGGTCTAGGACATTTCGTCCACGGACATTGCTTAATTTTGTATTTTAAAGTGTATATGGGAAATATTTCACAATATTTTTCAATATAACATTAATAGGCATGAATGAATACATATTGATATTAGTTATAGTGATATATTCCGGACAATTCCATAAGAACACAAAAAAAATGTTTACCCTTCGATTAGTTATGAAATTAGACATGATAAACGGTTTGACTGTATATTTAAGTTTTATATCTCCTTTAATATTTTGCATAAATAATTAATGAGTTATGAGTATCCAATATATGGAACTGAAATAACAAGGTGAAAAGAAATAATTACAATAGGTAAATAATAATGATTATATATGGTTTTATTATGAGTCCGAAAATATGGAACAGTACAATAGCATGGACGGTTTTACGTTTAAATAATTAAAGGCAACACTAGAAAGTACCAATATCTACCTAATTCTTTTATAACATAATTCATTATCAATCACTTGTTAAGTAATATATTATATACTTGTATCATGTATGAATTTTTATTCAATCACTTAAGAAATGTGTTATAAAAAAGTAATTTCTGTACCAATTTATTCCTTCTACTAACCTAATCTGAGTAATAATATTGATGTTTATTGTAGTTATTGTTATTATGTCCACTATTTTCTATGTTTATATACTCTAATAACTTTGAAACATGCCTCGCTATTATTAAAAAGTTTTCAGTAATATTATTTTACTGTTGCCGGCCAGTAGGAGCAGGAGAAGAAGATTACAATAAGAATTATGGCAAAGACCATGAATTTATAATTACCATCAACAAATATGTTTTCTACTTTTATATTGCAAACTATCTGTAAATAATGTTCAATATAAATAATATAAATATAATACAAAATAAAGCATTTCGTGGACGAATTGTCCGTGGATGAAATGTCCGTTGGACGAAATGTCCGTGGACGAAATGTCCGTTGGACGAAATGTCCGTGGACGAATTGTCCGTGGACGAAATGTCCGTGTATACGGAAACAAAGATATTAGTAACTAAATTAAGTGAAAATATAGGGAAGTTACACCTCTTTTTAATTTTATAGACTCCTCTAATCAAAGGAAATGAGTAACAAAATCAAAATACTGAAAATCTTAAAACAGTACATTAAGTGTTTATTGTAAATTGTAATACCTTGAATATAATAATTGTACGACTAGATAATTGGTAGACGAATAGAATATTAGTTAAACTATTTAATTTTAAGAGGTTGTTGTAGGAGTTGCATGGCCAGAAGAACGTATAATTTTTATATTTTTTTTAGGGGGTGTCCGTTTAAAGATCGTTCGCTGTACGAGATTTAATTACCTGTATACTAGATTCTTCATATTCAAGACTTGATAAATGTATTTGAAAGCAGCTTTGTAAGAAGTGTTTTAATATATTGAAATTATCTTCAATTAAAAGATATTAATTAACATCCTTTATTTTACCACTTAGTCTTTAAATATTTTTTTACATTTAATAAAAAAAAAATAAGGCCATTTTACACGTACACTCTTTTCCCCATATTCATTCCCTATGTGTAAATTTAGGCCCCGCCCATACAAGCAATGAGCGTGAGTGATTACTGATACGCTTTTACACGTACAGTGCCCATGCAGACGTTCAACCAACGTTTAACCAAAAAAAACTTTATTTTCTCTGAAATACAGTATTTTCAGCTGAAGTATTTTATGTCATTAAATAATTAATGTTTATCTATATCATAATAGCGAGGCACACCGCCTCTCTCCCCCCTTTCTTTATTATTAAATAATATGCATAAAGCGAATACATTTTTCACAGTTTCATAGTAATTATTAAAAATTGATTAAAACTTTTTTCCTAAGGAAAACAACGTTCGATTCATCACTGTTGTCATTATACAAACGCTATTATCAACATCACCGTTCTTTATCACTGCCGCTCATGACTTAAAAGTCAAAGCATGCTTGATATGGCGGGATTGTGTTCCTCACTAGTGCCGCTCACGCAATAAAGGCTATTTTGGCTTGTAGTGGGCGGGGCTTAGTGTCTCAAACAGGAATTCCGTAGGTAATGAGTGTACGTGTAAAAGGGCCTTTATTAACAGACTATTTCGAGAAATCCATATGTGTAATGTTTTTTTAATTAAAATTATTTGCTGCAGCGTTTTATAAATGCATATATTTTGCATAAGCGTTTTATAAATGCATACATGTAGGTATATGCGTTTTATAAAATGCATATGCACTTTATGGAAATGCATATTTCAAGCGAATATGCACCAAATATTTGTGTGCATACACTGCATAATTTGCAGTGCATATTGTCTCAACCCTAATGATAACCACCAGGAAACTTAAAATGTGTCGAGTGCACGTACTGAAAGGTTGAAGATTTTCTGGTTCTAGATAACTGAATATAAAAGTAAGTAAATCCTTATTACACAATAAAAATTAACTTATAAAACTTTTTTCTTTAAAACAGCTCATTATAAATTTTGCAAGTGTTATTTCTGTCTTCGATAAAAATTGATTTTTTCGATGTTCTAATTCAAATTTTTAACTAGGTAGTAGTCATATTGAACTGCATCGTAATAACGATGTAAATAATCAAAAGAGAAATAATAACGATAATTGCTTCACAATTTTAATGAATGTCCTAGATCTTTATATGAAATACTATTAAATTATAGTTCTCGGACACTCGTGTCCGGTAACATTTTATATAAATATATATCCGGACACTTTCATTTATTTCTTATTGAAGTATTTTTCTTTATTGCAGGATGCCTAAAAAATCAAATGCGAAGCAGTACACTCAGAAATGTCTATTGAAAATCATTGCCGAAATAAAAGATGGGAAGTCTTATCGTGAAGCTTCTGATAAGTACAATATTCCAAGATCTACTCTCAGTTACAAAATTAATGAGAAAACTTCCCTCTCAGCACTCAAACCTGGGCCATCGACGACCTCTCAGGTGAGCAGAAGTCCCGAAAAAAATGGTAATGTAATCACTCCCCAAAAAAAATCATCAACAACAAACCTAGTTTGTGTTGGGTGTATGGATTTATAAAAAGACACCCTAAGTTTTTTGCACGAACTCCAGAAAATTTAGGATCTCAGAAGGCTATGTTATCGGAAGATTGTATTCGTGAATGGTTCAAGAATTTAGAGAAATTTTTTGAAGAGGAGCATAACCTTAAAGCTGATGAATTTTTCACTGTAAATAATGTCAATCGAGTCTTCAATTTAGATGAAAGTGGTTTTCCCTTACAAGGCACCAACAGGAAGATGAAAGTTATTACTGAAAAAGGAAGAAAAAATGTGTATAGAATAACACCTGAGACAAAAAAGCAAATTACAGTTCTCTCTTGTGTGTCAGGAGCAGGTACCCTCTCTAATCCATTTGCTATCTTCCCGGGGAAAAGACAACTAAGTTACAATTTCAGTGGTGTTGATGAATCGGATTTTGATGTTGGCTATAGCCCGAATGGATGGATGACATCGACTAACTTCTTCACATGGATTTCTATGCTATTTTATTCGTCTATTCGGAATGATGTTAGATTTCCAATTGTGGTGTTTATGGATGGTCATAGCACCCACATCAATTTCTCTGTATCTGAATTTTGTCATGACCACGGAATAATCTTGTACTGCTTTCCACCACATAGTAGCCATATTCTTCAACCATTAGATGTCGCTGTTTTCGGCCCCTTCAAAAAGTGTTGGAACAAGAGCATTGATGAATTCAAGGAACTGCATCGCGTTTCAATGACAAAAAATCACATTTTTCCTGTGTTCGACAAAGCCTGGAAATATTCAACTATGAGAAGCAATGTTGTTGCAGGTTTTAAGAACACTGGCTTGCTTCCATTCAATCCTAATAGTGTGGGTTACAGAAAATTAATTGACAAAGTAAGTGTTAGCAGATGGAACCGGGAAACTAATAAGGAATACTTGCATCAGAAAGAGAAACTTGGAATTGGACGATGTTTGATAAAGATTGAAAATATTATTTCACAAGAGGAGAAAGAGCCGTTTGAGAAGCGTGATGAAGAAAGTTATGATATACTAGATGAAACAAGTTTCGGAAAACTTTGGCGGGTATACAAATCCGTAAAAGACTTGTTCAACAGTAGTGAAAATAGCAGAGAGGTAGAAAATTCCCTGACTAAAACTGTCCAATACCAGAATAGATGTTTGGTTGAAGAGGAACGTATAAATATTAATTTATTGAATGATTCTGACTGATCTTCTGCAACCAATCATGGGCATGAAGATACATGCGATTCCATACTAATCGAAAATGATTCGCCAAATGTAAATGTCCCGAGAGTGTGTCGAATAAAACAGTTGTTGTGTCCAGATCTTATGAAGTGTCATCAGGTACTCCGTTTATTTCCGTACCAGTATCTTCTGTTTTTTGAAGTATCTCAATGTTTAAATGATTTACCGTTGAACATAGCTTGTGCTCTTCTTTAACTGTAGGTGATAAAGCTTATACACAACTATTGGATAATCGATCATCTGATTCATCTAATATTAAAAACTGTTTGTTTCATCTGTGACTGCCATATCTTCTATTTCCCTATCAACTGCTACATCGACTGCTATCACATTGACTGCTACTTCTTATCTGCCACGTCCAATGTTTGCACACTTTTCGCCAGATCATCCTGTCCTTTAATTTCTGACAAACCATCTGTATTGTCAGTAGCTGAATCTAGTAAGCAAAAATTTGGACTTTCATTTGATATTCCAATTACTGGATTCGTACAAACAAAACCAAGAAGTAAATCTTTTGGTTTTACTGGTAAGAATTGGACTTCTAAACCATTCGTATCTCCTGTAATTAAACTTCTGCAAAATTGTGTCGACAATTATCGTCCAATAATGTTGATTTCAATGATTTATGCTCTTTTAAGGATTACTTAAAAGTTAAAACTATCCGAGAATTCAATTCTTAGAAAAAAATCTATTTCATTCAAAGCTAAAGTGCCAGCTGCTATTTCTGGGAAGGAGTATTATACCTTAATGAAAGCCAAACAAGAAAAGACACACGTAGAATCAAGGTGACACACGTAGAATCAAGGTGACACACGTAGAATCAAGGTGACACACGTAGAATCAAGGTGACACACGTAGAATCAAGGTGACACACGTAGAATCAAGGTGACACACGTAGAATCAAGATGACACACGTAGAATCAAGAGGACACACGTACACAAGATCAAGAGGACACACGTGCACAGGATCAATAGGACACACACACAGGATTAAGATGACTCTCTTAGGTTCAACAGGACATACAGTAGCGAGCATAAGTTAAGGGACAGTGAAAAAAGTTCAACATTTTTGTTTATTGCAAAGGAAATGGTCAACGAAAATGCTTGAAACTTAACAACAATAAAGTTACACATCCTGAGGGTATTTGGTAGAAATATTAGCAAAACAAAACAAATATTTACCAAAATATTCAACTATTACCATGAGAGGACAAAGACACCGAGCAAAAGTTAAGGAACAGTTATTAATAAACGAGTACAAACTGAATAATCTTAGTTTAAAAGACGGTTTCATTGCATTAAATTGTTACTAAAGGTTATCAAATTATTATAACAAAACAATCCCCGCTATTACACCTGCTACTTTGAAACAAGTATCTTTCTGTGAAAAAGGTCTTATTTTGTCCCATCTCAAGGATATTAAGTTACTTTCAGAAATTGCAAGCATCATAGAAAGATCTAAGAGTGATATGCACTGTATAGTTAATACTTTTAAAGAGTGTGCTCTAATTGATGAAAAACGAAGATCCGGTAGAACGCCAAAAACTACCCTCAGCGAAGATCGTGCCATGGTGAGACTGTGTAAAAAGGATCATTTCGAGACTGCTGCGGGTATTTCTCGCCAAATGTGTGAAACGCATGGTCTCAATGTCTCCAGATTCTTAGTTTCTAGAAGTTTGAACAGAATGGGAATAAGATACAGGATGCTTGCATCGAAGCCTCTGATATCGAAAAAGAACCAAATTGCAAGACTTCAGTTTGCCAATGAGCATGTCATTTGGTCGAAGGGTCCGTGGTCCACTGTTCATTTCAGATACGAATCCAAGTTTACTGTGATCGGAAGTGACAGCAAAATGTACGTTCGACGGTATGTGGGTGAAAAACTGTCCCTGAAGTGCATTAAGAAAATAGTGAAAAATGGAGGCGACAGCGTGATAGTCTGAGGCGTCATTTTGGAAGCGGGTACAGGCCCAGTCGGTAGTCTGCATGGATTGGTCAACGCAGCAGTGTATAAGCAACTTCTCATCCACCATTCTATTCCATATTTGCAATCATTTGATACTCAACCACGGATTTCGATGCAAGATAATTTTCCTAGTGAAACAGCCTAACACTGTGAAAGCATGCATAGAAAGTAAAGGAGATTCTCTTATAAGCTGGCCTGCTTAGAGCCCCGACTTGAACCCCATTGAAAACATTTGGAAGGTAATTGGTGATGGTGCTCAAGAATGCAATCCCAAAAATCCGAATTAACTGTTGGGATTCCTGAAAGAACAATGGTTTGAAGATAACCCATAATTCTGTTGAAAAATGATTGATACCTGAAATAATCGATGCAGCAAGGTCATCAAAATTAAATGACTCTTCAAAAAAAATTAATTTTGTACATCTAATCAGCCAATGATTAATGCAATAACAACTGTTCCTTAACTCTTCCTAGGTGTCTTTTTTGGTCTCTGATGTCAATAATTGAATATTTAGGTAAATATTTGTTTCAATTTGCTAATATTTCTAGCAAACACTCACAGTATGTGTATCTTTAATGATGTTGAGTTTCTCGCATTTTCGTTGACTATTTCCTTTGCAATAAACAAAACTGTTGAACTTTTTTCACTGTCCCTTAACTTATGCTCGCTACTGTACTTAGCATCAACAAGACACACTTAGCATCAACAAGACACACTTAGCATCAACAAGACACACTTAGCATCAACAAGACACACTTAGCATCAACAAGACACACTTAGCATCAACAGGACACACTTAGCATCAACAGGACACACTTAGCATCAACAGGACACACTTAGCATCAACAGGACACACTTAGCATCAACAGGACACACTTAGCATCAACAGGACACACTTAGCATCAACAGGACACACTTAGCATCAACAGGACACACTTAGCATCAACAGGACACACTTAGCATCAACAGGACACACTTAGCATCAACAGGACACACTTAGCATCAACAGGACACACTTAGCATCAACAGGACACACTTAGCATCAACAGGACACACTTAGCATCAACAGGACACACTTAGCATCAACAGGACACACTTAGCATCAACAGGACACACATAGCCTCAACAGGACACACATAGCCTCAACAGGACACACATAGCCTCAACAGGACACACTTAGCCTCAACAGGACACACTTAGCCTCAACAGGACACACTTAGCCTCAACAGGACACACTTAGCCTCAACAGGACACACTTAGCCTCAACAGGACACACTTAGCCTCAACAGGACACACTTAGCCTCAACAGGACACACTTAGCCTCAACAGGACACACTTAGCCTCAACAGGACACACTTAGCCTCAACAGGACACACTTAGCCTCAACAGGACACACTTAGCCTCAACAGGACACACTTAGCCTCAACAGGACACACTTAGCATCAACAGGACACACTTAGCCTCAACAGGACACACTTAGCATCAACAGGACACACTTAGCATCAACAGGACACACTTAGCATCAACAGGACACACTTAGCATCAACAGGACACACTTAGCATCAACAGGACACACTTAGCATCAACAGGACACACTTAGCATCAACGGGACACACTTAGCATCAACGGGACACACTTAGCATCAACAGGACACACTTAGCATCAACAGGACACACTTAGCATCAACAGGACACACTTAGCATCAACAGGACACACTTAGCATCAACAGGACACACTTAGCATCAACAGGACACACTTAGCATCAACAGGACACACTTAGCATCAACAGAACACACTTAGCATCAACAGGACACACTGAGCATCAACAGGACACACTGAGCATCAACAGGACACACTTAGCATCAACAGGACACACTTAGCATCAACAGGACACACTTAGCATCAACAGGACACACTTAGCATCAACAGGACACACTTAGCATCAACAGGACACACTTAGCATCAACAAGACACACTTAGCATCAACAAGACACACTTAGCATCAACAAGACACACTTAGCATCAACAAGACACACTTAGCATCAACAAGACACACTTAGTATCAACAGGACACACTTAGTATCAACAGGACACACTTAGCATCAACAGGACACACTTAGTATCAACAGGACACACTTAGCATCAACAGGACACACTTAGTATCAACAGGACACACTTAGTATCAACAGGACACACTTAGTATCAACAGGACACACTTAGTATCAACAGAACACACTTAGTATCAACAGAACACACTTAGTATCAAAAGAACACACTCAGGATCAACAGGATACACTTTAGAAGTTTAGATCAAGAGGACACACATATGGATCAAGAGGACACACATATAGCAACACGTAACGCATAGGAATATTATTATTATTATTATGGTAAAGATTCAAACTGATATGAACCTGTATTACCAACCATTTAGGTCATGTATGCCTGATTCTCAGAGTAGTATCAAATATCCAAAATTACAGTACATTGGAAATACCTATCGAGTTAACAAAATTAATGCATTTCATCAGTAATATTGTAAAATTAATGCAAAACATCACTAATACTAAATCTCTGATCTATTTCATTAGCTACAAAATATCTACCTCTCTGCACATGAGAGTCAGGACATCCAGTCAAAATGTGTAATTCACTAAGGGGACAAAACAATTCTCACATAGTGGCCAGTCTTTAATATGCCCGATTCTCAGTCTTGAAATCAATATTTCGCGCTTCCTGTTGATGTTGTAGGAGGTTCCCCAGACGGATACAATGTCTTTCAATCCTCTCAGTTTAGTTTTTAAAGGTTAGTCCATGTTTGCTGCCATTTCTCATATAATATCTCCCTAAATGTTGGCTAGTAGTATCTGGCAGGTATTTCTTTTTGTGGGGTTTTTCCATTAATGCTTATTGCCAGTTTTGCGTTCGAGTCAGCTGTCTCGTTTCCTAAGATTCCCACGTGGCTAGGTAGCCAGCAGAAGGTCACCTTTTTGTTTGATCTTCGAAGTATGTTTATCTATATATGTATTTCGCTGACAATAGGATGGGTGCTGAAGTGGTTGGTAATAGATTGAATAACGCTCTTTGAGTCCACATTTATCACGTAGTTGGTTTCATTATATGGAATGATTATGGCTAATATAGTTATTATAGCTTGGAGTTCTGCAGTGAATATAGAGGCATGGTTGTGGAATTTTCTTTTGTAGACACAGTTAGGGAAAACTGATGCTATCCCAACTCCATCATTCGTTTTTGATAAGTCAGTGTATATGCGAATCACATCACTGTGGTATTCGTGGTGATGTGATTCATGACATGTTTATAGTACATTTGGCAGTGTTCTACCTTTAATGATGTTCATTATACCTGGACATAGAGGCTCCACAGGAGTAGTTCATGGACAGAGAGTGTACTTTAAGGATCGTCCTATTTTAAACGAGTCAAGATTCAAGTCTTCGATCAATCTTCTCATACGGGATCCAAAGGGCTTGTGGAGTCTCGGGTTATAGAACAGGTAGTCGTACTCATCATTGTTAATTGAATTATGGCCTGGGGTAGCAGGCATGCATGAAATTCTCGCATACAGTTGCAGACAAAGTTTATTTCTTCTCGTGTCAAGAGTAGGTTCTCCAGAATCCGCATACAGGCTGGCAACCGGTGAGGATCGAAATGCACCTGTACTCAGTCTAATTCCAAGATGGTGTATGGAATCAAGTAATTTGAGAGCTGAGGCAGATGCAGATGAATACACTTGACAACCATAATCTAATTTACATCGTATTAAGGCTCTATACACTCTCATTAGAGTCATTCTATCTGCACCTCATGAGGAGTGTGATAGGCATTTCATCAGCTTCATTGCATCCTGACATTGTATTTAATGTGCTTGATGTGAGGTACCTAAGACAGTTTTCTATTAAGTATCATTCCAAGGAACTTAGTCTCATTTACAACTCTCAAAGGTTGACCATCTAGTTTTATTTCTGGGTCAGGGAATACACCTCTGATTTTGGTGAAGTGCATTAATACACTCTTAGATGTAGAAAACTTAAATCGTAACTCTTTGGACCACTTGTTTAGTTTATCCACAGCAATTTGCACACGTCTCTGTAGTCTCTGAAGTCATAGACGTAGAGTGTACAATTATTGTTCTCTGTTACATACCTGGTTATTTGATTTATGGCGATGGAGAACAGTGTGCAGCTAAGTACGCTTCCTTGAGTTAGTCTTCGTGTTGAGTGTGTTCATCAGAAAGAGATGAACCTACTCTTACTCTTATTTTTCTATTCTTTATGAATTGATCAAGAAATATAGCCATCTTCCCACAGAACCCATGTGAGGAGATTTTTTGGAGAATACCCCTACGCCACGTTCTTAGGTCACGAGATGTCTTTTGGTTAACAGGTATGGTTGGAATACTTCTTGCATTTGCAAAAGTAACTCCTGGTTTTACATAGGTAGATTGGGCCAGCTCTTTAGCTTCTCTAAAAGAACATTTTTCTCTCATCTTTATACATATAATCTCTCTTTCTAGCAGGTATCTGTCACGGTACTAGGAATTTTCGCCGCAAAGAAATTCCCCGCATGGAATTTTCGCTGTAAGGAATTTTCGTCGTGAATTTTATTTTTAACTCTCGGCTTAAGAACCTCAGACAAATTATTTAAAGTGATCACCAAAATAAAATAATTGCTAGTCTCCTTCACCAACCCCCGTTAAAAAGATACTGATAAAAAGAGAAAGCAGACCATTTATATATGAATAGTGACTTTATTCTGATTTTCAATTTTATTTTAATTTAATTTTAGTATGGGTTTAACGTATGCTTTGGAACCAAAGGCAATATCGCTTATGTCAAAAGAAATTAAGTACAAGGGTCTGAAGAAGCAGTCAGAAAGGAAGGTGGCTTCGAGAACAAAGCTTCGTGAACCGTCGGTGATAATGCTCATGGATGCAGAAAAGCTACTATATACGTGAATGCAGTCACTTACCAAGGAATGTACAAGTACCGGTGACTGCACTCACGAATGGAAGAGGAATGTGAAGAGGTGATAGTAAATGAAGAATACGAGACTACCTACCTAATACAAAAATCTTAAGATCTCGTAGTTGAAGAACATTATCCTTGCGCTATCCCCTAAAATTGCAAGTAGTCTTATAAAATTTGAAAAACATAGTAAAAATGAAAAAAATTATTTGATGGACAATGAAACATAACTCAAGTTGATCGTGTAATTGCATTTGGTAACAAGTTTACCAACTGAAATCACCAAAATTAAGTTTGATAAAAAATAAAAATAAATTCAAGAACAAATAATTAAGTTTGATTGTCCATCCAATTTTGTTTTTCTTTGTATGAAATTGCTATTGTATGCTATCAAGTGTCTTGTTAAACTATTGTGACTCTTTCAATTCTAACAATTAATGTGGTGATCACTTAATTTGTCTGGGGCTCTCAAGTCGAGAGTTACAAAAATCCTTACGGCGAAAATTCCTTGCGTCGAATTTTCTTACAGCGAATTTTATTGCGGTGAAATTTCTTACGGCGAAATTTCCGGTCACGATAGGTCACATTCCTTACTGTTTGCTTGATGTGGCTTGCCGCGATTCACACAACTAGGAGAGGCAAAGCACTCTCCGTCATTATGCGCGTCTTTACCGCATCTCACACAAAAAGTTTTGGTGCTCCTACAGTATTTCCCAACGTGTCCATATCCTTGACACTTGAAACACATTCTGGGAAGGGGAATATAATGTCTGACTTTGACCACGAGTCCAAATCTTTTTTTGAATCTCTCTAAGAGATCAGTGCCATCAAATATCAGGAGTGCACTTGTATCTTTAAGTGTACCATTTACTTTTTCTTTGAAGCGAATACTTTCTTAACTCCTCTATCTTTCAGTCCATCCACTATTTCTTCTTCTTTGTAGTCTTTTAATAAGTCACATAAGATGAATCCTTGGCATTCATTGTATTTACCGTGTTCTTCCACCAGCAAATTTCCACTAACCAAGGTGGAGAGTGAAAGAATTTTCTGGACTTGGATCGCATTGTTAACCTCACCGGTAATCGATCTGTCTGCATTGTTAGTTACCTTTTTAGGTTCATCGTTAAGGAAGTTGCAAATTTCATTATCTACTATAAAGGCAGCTACTTCAAATTTGCAGAGTTACTGGATCTTATGGTCTTTTGAGGAGTTATCTCTACCAAACAAATTTTTCATGGATTTTGCAGCTTTGTCTATTTGTGATTTCATCGTTCACTTTAGGTATTGCACCAGTCGCATGTTTGACAGAGGTAGCCTGGGCTTCACTAAACTCCCGAGTCAGTTGCTGGATGACAACCTGTCTCCACCTGACCGATGTGAGACCTGCCGAGCGCGACACTGCAGCTGCTACCATCAGGTGCTGCCACAGTCCCGTTAACGCTGTTGCTGTTAAAAAAAACTTTAAATTTAAACCAATTCGGGATCTGTTTTTTCATGACTTCTACTTTTTCACATAATTATATACGATTACACAAAAAAGAAGGTGATAAATTGTAAGATACTCATATTATGAGTAATTATTCATATATATAAGAAGTATATCAGAGCTCTCTCCAGTCATGTGATGTACGAGAATGCTTGAGTACAGAAGGGAGAATGTCTCACTATAATCAAATAAATGTAACCATTAGCAGCTTTAGTTGTGCGAGATTTTGCAGCTCACCAAGGTCCAGGTCTAAAAAATATTTACTTCTTATATTTTTTTAACTTTTATTTTAAATAGAAAGTTATTCTTCAGCGTTTACCAATAAATCTGAAAATATCAAATGAAGGTTTTTCTGAAGAAAAAATATTGAAAAGTCTATATAAATTTTTTATAAGAGTTTTAGTGAAGACTGGTGCGCCCGCGCCAGCGGCTAATTTAGTGACAAACTTTTGAGGGTTAGGTTAGTACTTAGTAGGGTAGGATTAATGAGTTAAGTAAATTATTTGTCACCCACATTTCTCTTTTTTTTTTTAATTAAGATATCAAAGTGACCCTCTGTCAATTGAAAAGGTTCACCAACCTTGATATAGAATATGGGGGGTTTTGAAGTTGGGCCACAATCCCAAGCTATTTGTTTCATAGCTGGGCCCAGTTCAGAATTCCAGTCTGTAACATTGTATCCGTCCTCGTTTTCCATTAGTCAGGAACCTCCAGGGAAGCCTCTCTAGCATAATTGTATCTATCAGAAGGCAAGTTTTCCGCTAGTACAGCCTCCACTATCATTGGAACGCGCAAGCCATCTCACCTAGACTGGTATAAAGGTTGGAAGACATGAGGGGGTGCATATGAATAAAGAACACACATAGGAATAGAGGACATACATAGAAACAAGAAGACACACGAGAAAAATAAAACACATGTAATTTTGTTACATATAATGTATAGGAAAACAGAACTCGCACTGGCCATCCATGCCACCTCCAAAAACCTACAAATCTCCCTATTGTCCAAACTTCCAAATGCCATCACCCCCTCCATCGTTCTCACCCCATACCTACGCCTTATTCCCTCCAGCTCCGGGCACTCAACTATAACAGCTTAGACGAATTGAATATTACGACAACTTCAAAGTGTTACTATGAACTGCATTCACCAAGTCTTCAGACAATTTTTAAAATTAATTAATATTTTTTATAAAAGTGCTATCAAAATATTTCTCCTACATGCTAATTAAATATTAGGTATTAAATTTTTGAATAAAATATCTTTTCTAATTTCAGAGAACCTAGTCATAATTTAACAAAGGTTAAGTTTCATTTTCGAAATCATCTCTGAAATTTAAGTTTATTTTGTTAAAAAATAAATAATAACTGATTAGGTATTACTTTAAAGAACTATTTTGATCAATTCCTACGAAAAATAAATAATTTTTAAAGTTAAAGTACCTATTTTGTATACAGTAATCAGTAGGTACCTATAGGCTATAAAAATAAGTAAAATTGTAACCTAAATAATTGATATAGCATTGCAGTGTCATGAAACTTATGTTACAAATAATTGACATTTTATATTATTTATTTCTTATGTTATTATTACAATATTATGTGTGTAATAATTTTAAGAACAGTAATAAAAGATGATGAAAATGTTAACCAGTGCCCCATCATATTTAAACTCACAAGGTGTTTGTAGCATCCTGGCATTCGGCTTTTCATCCATTAACAAGCGAAAAAATCATAATACTGAAATATTATCATACCACTCGATAGATTATTAAATTTAAAAGAGTTCTAGCTTTAGACCCACATTGTTACATTTATAGTCTAAGAGATATTCAAAACGAAACACTGCAATTTTTTTTTTCAAAGAGTGTAGCACACTAATTTTCGGAGTTCATTGCAGTTAGTTTATTATCCATTTGCAAGCAAAACAATAATAATATTGAAACATTTTTATACTATTTGATAGACTTTTAAATTTAAAAGAGTTCTGGCTGTGGACCCACATTGTAAAATTTATAGTTTAGGAGATATTCAAGACGAAAGTTCTTTCCATACACTGTTGCACTAATCGCCGGAGTGAATTTAGTTTCTCATCCATTTTTCCGCGGAAACACAATTAGGTATATTATTATAATTTGATATCAACTGATAGATTATTAAATATAGAAGAATTCTGAGTACGGAACTTGTATCTAAAACTGGATGGTTTAAGAGATATTTCAGACGAAAGTTCTTTCTATACACTGTTGCACACTAATTCTCGGAGAGAACGGTCATTAGTTTTTTTTATCTATTTTTCCGTGGAAACACATTTATATTATTATAGTTTTATATAATCTGATAGATTATTAAATTTAAAAGAATTCTCAGTACGGAACCAGTATCGAAAAATGTATGGTTTAAGAGAAAACCCCATATATCTCACTGTTTCACAACTCATTTTTCAAAAACTGCCATATGATCACATCGTACCTCTGGCATTTTTTTTTTTCCAGACTGGTTAACCTGTTATAGTCTATGAATCTTGGAGACAGCGAGCTGTTCAGTGATTTCTGGACAGACTAAAAATGGATCTTGCAACTAATATTTCTTCAGTGCCCAGATTGACGCAATAGGGGAGGTAATTAGTGACATAGGTCGCTCCGTCAGGTGTACGATTTGCGATGATGATTAATAGACCACCAAAGTGAATTGATTTGGGTTCCTTCTTAGATTATAGGCGAAATATTCCTATGTTATTCGTACGGGAGAAAAATTTGGTGGTAAAACATCCCTCACAGCTGACTATTTACTTACGCTTGGAAACTTCTAAGTCGATATTTCGATACCTAATATCTAAACGCATTCATTAATAAAAAGTTCATCGAAATGTGTATTCAAGAAAAAGTTATGAGCAATATAATCAGAAATAACGTCAATTAAGACACAAATCCGTAAATTAGGTAACCTGTACAACATATTTTTACGCGAGGAATTTGAAAGATTGGTACCAAATAACGTAAAGTTCTCTCAGTTTTGGGAGTATAACTCATTATTGAAGTAATTTAATTTATTTTATAACTTTTCTATCTCAGAATAGGATTCAGAAACATAAGTATTAGGTTTATGTATTATTACAAGATTAAAGATATAATATAATACAAAATAACTAGTTAGTTTCAAAACATGATATCAATCATATCACTATCATAATTATATTTATTTTAATTAATATAAGATAAAATAATATATAGTAACTAGTTTCAGAATTTCAATTACCTAACTAGGTATATTTTATGAGTTACAAAGGTAGGTTCACTGTACCTACT